>APFE031406422.1:48021-102880 GCA_000404065.3 Pinus taeda
CTTCATAGTCTAGATTGATTGTTTAGCAGTGATAGTTAGTGGACTCATTCACAAAAGCTTCTATTTCACTAATCCTTTTTATAGAGTTGTCATATTCAATTTCCAAAGGTTTTAATTACACTATAGAGTTGAGTTTTGAGAGAGTTGTGATTCACAGTGTTAAGTATAGCAGATATGACACTTGAACGAAGACAAGCATAGTAGAGGTATCAAACTCTATTATAAGCTTACCTGCATATTATAAGGGACTTGGTTGGCTGTTTTATAATTTTATAAACAAGTTCCATGTCGTGGAAATGTGAAAAAAAACAGTGATATTGCCACCATGTGGCTCTTGCCATATATGGTTTTATACTTTTTCAAAAAATTCTCTAAGAGTTCACAATGGTAAGATTCACTAGGACTTTAAAAAGTTTTATTATTTAGTGAAAGACTTGCCAAGATATTACAAAATTTTATAATTGAGTAAAATATTCGCCATGCCTGGTGAGAGATTCGCCAAAAAATTATATATACATATCATATTATTGATAAAATCGCCTTTTCCTATATACCATGGAGATTCGCCCATTTATTATATTTATAAATTTAGGGGGGGTTCTTAAAATTTTCCTTGGTGACCAATGCAAATCCCTTACATACTTTTTAGCTCGCTATTTGGAGAAACGATAGCCCATGTTGCAGAAGATAGGTTCTGAGTACTACGACTAGCACCATCGGCATAACCAATATACAGTTCGATAGAGGTCGACATCTGCAAACAAAACGTAAAAGGGATCACCAAAAACCGTGGGAAACTTTGAAAAGACACACTTCAAACACACTCAACACACCTAGAGATAGTATGTACACAGTGTACTACGCATGAGATAAAGCATAGTATTTTTTGAGGTACATCCATTCTAAGGTTGTGCCAGTGGAACTCCATCAAAGTCTACTAACTCATAGGCCCCTTTTGGTGGGATACGATTGACAATATACGGACCCAACCACACAGGTTGGAACTTTCCTGAACCTAACTTATCAACCTCTTGGTCTTATAAGAGAACCAGGTCTCATTCCGAGAAGACACGAGGCTTGACATTTTTGTTGTATTGCCCCTTGACAAATATTTTATGAGCTTCATTGGCAAAAGCAGCATCACACCAAGTTTCATCCAAATGAGTCAGATGTAAAATACACTCCTCCTCTATGGAAGTGGCAGGAAGAAGTTAGACAACTAGTTTTAACGATGGAATTTCACATTTGATGGGGAGGATTGTTTCCAGACCATAAACCAACTAAAAGGGTGTGAATCTGGTAGCAGTCTTAACTGAGGTTCGGTATGCCCATAAGGCAGCATAAAGAACTAAGTGTCAATCTGATTTGTGGAACCTTACCATACGTTGAAGCATAGTCTTAATGACTTTGTTAACAACCTCAACCTATCCATTAGCCCGAGGATAATAAGGAGTGGAAATTTGATGTGAAAGTCCTAGCTTAGCAGTTAGTTTGGCCATCATATGATTCCAGAAATGCTTTCTGTGATCTGTAACTATTGCTTCCGGAACACCAAACCTAGCAATAACGTAATTGAAGAAAAAATATGCAGTCATTTTGCCAGCGTTGTTATATGTAGGCATCACCTCGGCCCACTTAGTAAAGTAGTCTACATCAACAATGTTATAACCATGCCCTCCAACTGAGTGAGGGTTACTATTGGGACTTGAAATTGTCATTCACTTCCATTATATTTTCACTTATATTTTCATATTGTCATCTTCACTCCACCTCTATTTCATTACATATACCTTACCATTATCATTATTGGGTCACATTTCTATCTTTCCAAACTTTATTAATTCTTAGCATTTTTAAATGAATTTATGCTTAAAAATTAGAAAATAATGTGCATATGCTTATACCTAAAAAGTGGGATGAGATTGTTGACATGTGTAGGTCAAAAGGAAGCTTCTAAAAAACCCTTATGTGGCCTCCCAAAACCAAATTCGAATTTGACTGGAGAAGATCATGGGATCATGAGCATATGTGTCTCATTTCCTATTTGTATTGAAACTCTAAGAAGACATGTGTCTTTTCATTTCCTATTTTTATTGTAACTCTAGAGATATGGGGAGAGATTCATGGACTCTCATTAATGAGATAGTTTCTTATCTTTTTGTATAAATAGGGGAAGTTTTCACCTATCATTTTAGATGTGTAAAATTGGAGTTATGTTCAAGATTTGAATACAGAATTAGATTGTGGCACCTTACACATGAATGTTCCTTCATTTTGACTTGGTTTTGCTTACATATGGAGCATCTCGATTTGCCATCTCTCGCACTTTTAGATCAGCTACCTAAAATGTGTGAGATTTAATTGCTTTTATAGATTAAATTTCATTTGCTTTCTTAGTATTAGTTTTAGAATGACTGTGTAATCTTTGCTTTTCTAAAAACATTTCAATAGGAAAGATTTATGTATTTTCCAATTGGATTAAGTTTGAGGCAAGAATTCATAGTTATTTAGTTTCCTTTCATGTTTTGTTACTTACTTTCTTAGATCAAACTATCAATTCATTGTATAATTGAATAAAAGATCAGGCCAAGAAGGTGACTTCAAATTAGGTGATTGAATGTTCAACCTATGCAATCATTGAGCTTTACTTTTTTCGTGCTTTTATATTTGCTTTTAAGATCCTCATTTAATTGCATTAACTAATATTCCTAAAGATCATTCTAAGAAATTGATTTAATCATATTTCAAGATTGAATGGTTGAATATTTAATACATGCAATTACTGAGTTATTTTCTGCACACTTTACTTGCTTTTCTAGGACATTAGAGGTTAAAGTATAAATAGTTGCTTACACATCATCTCAAGAAGGTAACACTTCATAATTAAATGCTGGAGTAACTAAGTATACATTAATTGTTTCTTATTTCACAGGTTAGTTGAATTTCATTTTTATTATTTGATTTCATAGATTAGATGAATTGGTTTTCATTATTTTGTAGTTAGATTGATCTAAACTGAAAGACAATTTCTAGCACATACAGTGCACCCATGCTTCACAAGTTTACGAAACCCCCGGGTTGAAAAATTAAATGACAAGCAATCACTTTGCCCCTAACATTTTGGCGTCGTTGTCGGGGAAGTGTGCATAGGAACTAGCTTTCAGTTAAGAGTGTATTTTATTTGTTTTTGTTTTTACTAACCATTTATGGACAAAGGGTCTAGAATGCAACCGAAAGATTACATTGAGGAATGGTATCAAAAAGCGGTTACGCCACAATATTCATCAATTCTTCAAGAGATCCTTGCGGCAAATCGAAAGGTCAAGTCGATTTTGCATATCCTTACAAACAATTAGGTACATTTTTCAAGTTTGGATATGAGCATTTCAAAAATTATAATCCGTAAATGGCTTCATTGGAAGCATGAATATACTTTAAAAAAAAAATAGTTTTTAGATAGATAGGAAAAATAAAAATAATTTTTTATAATTCTTAGGATAAATTTGATGTTTTATGGTGTAGTAAGAACCACCCATCTACTAACCCTTGGTAGGAAAAATTTGCAATAAAACAAATGGTTGAGAAAAAGGAGCGCAAGCGAAGATCACGAACGATAATTTAAGGTATGAGATCAAGCCTTCTCATTTTATTTATGCAAAATTTACAGAGGAATCGATTGATAAAATCTTGACTATGCAAACAAAATAAATCTCTCAAGTATGCTCTCCTTCTGCACTTCATGTGACCTGGAGGATCAGAAAAAGAAATTGTTTTGTTTTTATATCATAAAAATTATTTAAATACTGCAAGACTTGCAAATCCATGTGCAAAACTCCTTACCTCTGTAATGCAAGAGTTTTCTGTGGGATTACAAAAATGATGCGGTTAGATTTCTTCAAAGCGTTGTCCCATCTTTTATCTCATTCCAGATTTCGAGTTCCCCAGAATTGTCTATAGGATGATTGATATAGTTAGATCTTCCCTTTTCCTTTGATGGAAGACATCCACGCAGCCACAAACCCAACCTTCAAAACCTGCAAATCAAAAAATCACCGGAACATTTCTAAAAAACGCAGCAGCATAAACACACGATTTTAAAATGCAAATTCTGAGAAAAACGAGGCAAATTAGAAAAAACTAATACATGGGTTTTCTCTGGAACAGGGGAAATTAGGTAACTCGTGAACGATTTTCTGGATTTTACAACCGTTTAGGAAAAATCCGAAATTGATTTTTGCAGAAAGTGTAAACTATCTTAACACCCGATTTTAAAACTAATTTTCTGAGCAAAACAGGGCGAATCTGAACAAACTAAGACATGGGTTTATGCTAGAATGGGATAAGTTTAATAACCCAAAACCATTTCCTCGGATTCCTAACCATTCGGGTGAAAATTGCGGTTCTTCAGGACCCTGTTTGGTGACTATGTGAGGAAAACATATTTTTTCTTATGCACGAAGTTTTGCTAGCAATAACAAATTTAATTCACTGAGACTTCTAATCAAGCAATGACTCTTGCTCCTCTGCAAAATTTCAACAGATTTACCCTCCTTACATCTTTTAACACTTGGAAGAAATTGCTAACTTAATGTTGTACCCATGTGTATACTCGTTTCGTCATGTGCCAGTGTAGTTAGGGAGTGATTATGTTTTGAATGCTATGAAGCGTGAATACACAATCAGTGAATTCAGATTTGTGGTTGATACATTAATACGATTTGTGCCAGACATATAGATAGCAACTGATGTGGTATATGGATTTCCAGGCAAAACAAAGGAAGATAATTTTGAGACCACTATTAATCTAATCAAAGAATACAAGTTTCTGCATGTTCACATTTCACAGTTTTATCCAAGGCCAAGAACGCCAGCTGCTAGAATGAGAAAGGTCCCTACTTCTGAAGTATGAAACGAACAACAATAATTCTCAAAAATTGAATGCAAGAAATCATATTATTTGTGAAAAATATATATATAAAAATATATATATATATATAAATATATTATAATTATATTAAAAAAATAAATAAATAAAACATGTGATGATTAATACATATGCAATCAATTTATTGAAGCAATTTATAAAGCGAAAAATACTTGCAAAATTTGATTGAAGAAAAAAAAAATTGTACAAGTACTTTTTCATATTTTTGCTGCTTCAAATATTTTTGACAGCATGTTATTTTTGCCGCACAAATGACGATTCAATAATGGCTTTCAAAACAATCAGAAAAATATTTAAATGATTTATGAACATTTGGCATTAATATTGTTGTTGTGTATTTCTTATGAAGTTTTAACTTGCAGAGCACAGCAAATCTTTGTAATGCCAATTGTTTTACTAAGTACAGTGCATGAAGTCATCCGACAATAGGGAGTTAATTTAATTTTCATGGTTATTTTTTAAAAATGGATTGTTATCAATATCATGAATTGGACTGAATATAACACTTTTTGATTTTCCTTAGCCTATTTCATTCGACATTTTGTGTAAGAATCAGAAAGGAACTGATCATTTCTTTTTTAACACACTTATGTTCTTTATGTCAAGTTTTTTTGCAGGTTTGGGATGATCGAATGATCATTGAAAAAAACTTATTGTGCACACAATTGGTCTTCAAAGGATCGATTCCATGATAAACATAAGAACAAGTCCATCTCCATATCCATCAAAACCATTACCTTTCCTCCCTTTTGAATTATAAATCCAACCAAAATTCAAAGCAAGCCACGGTCATTTTTCCCAACAATAGTGAGTGGTTCATTTTCCTTTATTCACATACACTTTCCGCTTGACCCACAAATAAAAGCAAGAAACTCACTTACATGCTTATTGCCCATTGTCATTATTATTTTTCATTGTCATCTTCCATTTTCATTTTTCCTTTCCTATCCTTTTTCATTTTTCCCTGCTTCAATGCAAATTATTGAGTCCATAGTTCTTTGAGTCTAAAATCCTTGCAAAAACACCTAGAGGCTTGCATGCCTTAACGACAAACCCTCATGCTGACGAACAATGGGAATACATCAATGTCCCTTGTTCATCGGATCTTTTGGGTACTTGACAACAACAAAATTATTCGTACTTAGCAAGATGTGTTTGGGCATCTTGACTCTCATTGTCATCAATGATGAGAGTTCTCGTGTTGACTAGTGGCATCCATTAATGGCCACTAAGTCAACAATTTCTTGCTATGTTCGACATCAGAACATTTATTCACATAGCAGGAATTGTGCCAAAAAGTTTTGAAGACATCAAGACTATCATTTTCAGCATTTTGGAGCAAATGTAGAAGATATGCAGCTACAGAACCAGATGGTAGTTGCGGAATCAAACAGCAGCTGTGGAACCAGATAGCATCTGCAGAATTAGACAACAACTGCAAAATTAGATGACAACTACAGAATCAAATAACAGTTGTGGAATCAAATGGCAGCAGCAGAATCAACACTATTCCGCAGCAGATTCAACAAGTTTTAATAAAAGCAAATAAAAAGTCATCTTGACTCTTTTCTCCATGACTCGTCCAGCCACTTGAAGAAAATTATGATCAGAATTTTGCAAACACCGCACATGTAGCTGATCCATTTCTAAAGGGTAAGTTCAGGTATGTCATTTTCTAACTTTTTACCATAAAATTCCTTGAAAAGCTAGAATGATAATTTTTGAAAAAACATTTCTCTTCCTCATCTCATAAAATTGCCAATATCATCAATTGGGGGGGATACATTCATATTCATATTTTGCCATATTCATGTCACATTTAAAAGCCCACATACTTTCAAAAGATATTAACTATTACATTATTGTTATGAGCATACAAAGGCTTGTCAAAAGTACTAAAAAGATAATCGGATACAAACACAATCATGGTTGTTACACAAGAACCAACTATGATGCAATCCAATAAAGATATACTCTGCAACAATAATCAAATTATCATTATGCAAAGTTCAAAGATCAAAAATGAATGCAACAGCAAAATATGCTTGTAACACAAGAACCAACCATGTTGCAATTTAACTAAAAGATTTTGCAGAAGTATGAAGTTATCAAATGATATCATGCAAAGTTAAGCCAAAGCTCAAGGAAAAAAAAGAATTAATGTAATAGATTACATGAGGAAATGTAATAGCTTCAGTTGGAGGGTATGTCGGACCTTGGAATTGTCATTCACTTCCATTACATTTTCACTTATATTTCCATATTGCCATCTTCACTCCACCTCTATTTCATTACATTTACTTTACCATTATCATTATTGGGTCACATTTATGTCTTTCCAAACTTTATTAATTCTTAGCATTTCTAAGTGAATTTATGCTTAAAAATTAGAAAATAATGTGCATATGCTTATACCTAACAAGTGGGATGAGATTGTTGACATGTGTAGGTCAAAAGGAAGCTTCTAAAAGACCCTTATGTGGCCTCCCAAAACCAAATTCGAATTTGAGTGGAGAAGATCATGGAATCATGAGGATATGTGTCTCATTTCCAATTTGTATTGAAATTCTAAGAAGACATGTGTCTTATCAATTCCTATTTTTATTGTAAATCTAGAGATATGGGGAGAGATTCATGGACTCTCATTAATGAGATAGCTTCTCATCTTTTTGTATAAATAAGGAAAGTTTTCTCTTATCATTTTAGATGTGTAAAATTGGAGTTATGCTCAAGCTTTGAATACAGAATTAGATTGTGGCACCTTACTCATGAATGTTTCTTCATTTTGACTTGGTTTTGATTACATATGGAGCATCTCGATTTACCGTCTCTCACACTTTTAGATCAGCTACCTAAAATGTGTGAGATTTAATTGCTTTTATGGATTAAAGTTCATTTGCTTTCTTAGTATTAGTTTTAGAATGACTGTGTAATCTTTTCTTTTCTAAAAACATTTCAATATGAAAGATTTATGTATTTGCCAATTGGATTAAGTTTGATGCAAGAGCCAATAGTTATTTAGTTTCCTTTAATGTTCTGTTATTTACTTTCTTAGATCAAACTACTAATTCATTGTATAATTGAATAAAAGATCAAGCCAAGAAGGTGACTTCAAATTGGGTGATTGAATGTTCAACCTATGCAATCATTGAGCTTTACTTTTTTCGTGCTTTTATATTTGTTTTTAAGATCCTCATTTAATTGCGTTGACTGATATTCCTAAAAATCATTCTAAGAAATTGATTTAATCATATTTCAAGATTGAATGGTCGAATATTTAATACATGCAAATACTCAGTTATTTTTTGCACACTTTACTTGCTTTTCTAGGACATTAGAAGTTAAAGTATAAATAGTTGCTTACACATCATCTCAAGAAGGTAACACTTCATAATTGAATGTTGGAGTAACTAAGTATATATTAGTTGTTTTTTATTTCACAGGTTAGTTGAATTTCATTTTCATTATTTGATTTCATAGATTAAATGAAATGGTTTATTGATCTAAACTGAAAGACAATTTCTAGCACATACACTGCACGCATGCTTCTCAAGTTTACGAAACCCCCGGGTTGAAAAATTAAATGACAGGCAATCACTTTGCCCCAACAGTTGCGTGTCATAAAGTCTATACCCCATTTCACAAAGGGATCAACAGTGACAATGGGATGAAACAGAGTAGGTGGAGCATGGGTCTTATGATCATAGATCTGTCATGTATGACAGTCTTTCGAATGACAAGAATATAGTCATGAAAGATAGTAGGCCAAAAGTAACCAGCGCGTAAGATCTTTTGCGTGGTAGTGTAACCAGATAGATGTCTGCCACATGCCCCCAAGTGGCATTCATTAAGGAATTTCTTAGCCTCCTCAAGGGTGAGACACCTCCGTAAGATAGTATTAATACCAAGAAGGTAATGGGTGTCGCCAATAATAATGTAATTTCGAGATTGGTATCGAATACATCATTGCTACGAGCGACAGGTACTGGGCCGGAAAGTATGGGTCTGGAGATAGATGAGAAAATCTCCATACCAAGGTTTAGAAGACGAAATTAGAAACAATGACTCGTCAAGGATAGAATCTCCAAATGTAGATTCAAAATCAGGGGAAGGAAGATTACACATTAGCTTGGCGAAAACTAGGGACTTCTTCGACTTGGACTTCATGAACTCCAGTTCGAACTCTTACAGAATAACAATCCACTTAGAGTACTTTTCCCCCAGCAATTGATGTGACAATATATATATATGAAGATGTAATGGTGAAACCATTGGACGGCTTGAACGACCGCCAAAGCCAACTTTTCTATGTGAGTATACTTGATTTCGGTATCGTTAAGGTTTTGACTCAGACAGTAAATCGGATTTTCAATCCCTATATCATCTTCTTGGACTAATACCATTTCTATAGTAGAAATGGTAGCAGCAAGACAAAGGAAATAGTCGTGTTGCTAATCAGGGGGGGTATAAGCGAGATGCTTGAACTAGTACATCTTTTAGGGCATCAAAGGCATTCTAAGCAGCGTCGTCCCAATGGAAGGGGACCCCTTTTTTTAGCAAGTGAGTGAATCCTTTGGTCAGCTCAGCGTAATTAGGGACGAACCTCTACAGGAAGTTATCTTTCCCTTGGAGTCTTTGTAACTAAACAAGAGAAGAAGGTGCAGACAAGTCAACGATTGCCTGTACTTTTAAAGGATCAATACAAATTCCTTGTTTTGAAATGACAAAACCTAGGAGTCGACCATAACTGATGTAGAACACACATTTGTGTGAGTTAAGTCGAATTTTATAATGTCTACAACATAGGAAAATAGCCCTTAGAAGCAACAGGTGATCAGCCCGACATTTGGAATGAGCAGGGAGATCATCCAAATAGGGTTGAATGATGTATTTAATGTCGTGAAAAGCATAATCCATAGCACATTGAAACGTGGACCCAACATTCTTCAAACCGAATGGGAGCTTTCAATAAGAAAAAGTACCCAATGGACAAATAAATGTAGTCTTAGGTTGGTCTGTCAGGAGAATGTTGATTTGATTATAGCCCGATAATCCATTCATGAATGAATAAATCTCACAGCCAAAGCAGTCATCAACAATCTGGTCAATAAAAGGGGTTGGATAGTTATCCTTTCGACAAGTACAATTCACGGCCCGGTAATTGACACATACTCAGATTGTGCTTTGTTTCTTCATGATAGGGACAACTTTCGATACCCAATCAGTTAAAGGAACAAGGTATATGAAACTAGCCCGAAGAAACTTTTCAACTTCGGCCTTAATCCTGACAACCTTCTTGGGATGGACCAGATGAAGCCGCTGCCGGATGGGTCTAGTATCATGATACGTATTAATCTCATGCACTATAATGTTTGGGTCAATACCTAGCATTTCTTCATAAGTCCAGGAAAACACATCCTAAAACTCACGGAATAGGGCTCTATATACCTCGATCTCAGATGGAGAACAAGTCGCTCCAATGTATTAATTTTCGACAATTCCTGGTTTGACCGAAATATAGAGAGTTATCATTTCTTCGATATTTGAAAGGTTTTTTTCAAAGTCAACCTCATGAATGGACATGAAATTTGTAAAAGGCTCGACAAAAGTAGGTAAGTGCACATCACTGAGAGTATCCTCAATGGAATCTGGCAAGGATGAATGATGGTGATGTTCATCCCACAACCCATGATCTGGCATCATGATCTCTATGATGTTCTTGTTAGTAAATAATACTTGAGAAAAAGGATCAGAAAATGTGCCATAATCCAGTGATCGATCTATCCAATTAGTCGAAGAGAAGGTGTAAGTCGCATAAGTCGAATAAATGGCTTCACAATCTAGCTCAACAGGACTAAGCGACATTTGGTCACCAAAAACTTGGATGTTAGTTTCATCAGGTAAAATCGAGGGATCAGCTAGGATAGGAGAAGATGATATCATGTTGATATAAGCAACCAAATGTGAGTTGTCAAGAAGGAAAGGAGGAGGAAGCAAAAAGGTTCCCATAAGCGAAGAATCCTTCAACAATCCAACTCCGACATGCTGATAGGAATGTAGAGTTTTCCCTACAAGAGGGACACTTCCAGTAACATGAGAACCAGAGGAGAAAAAGGTGAGTTGATCTATGGCTACAATCCCTCCTTTGTGAGGAAAGGCGATCATATGGAAGTAATTCGAAACAAAGACAACCATGGCGTAAACCCACGTACGTCCTAGTAGAAGATTATAATCGAGAGGACCGTCAATAACTTCAACTTATATGGAAACAATTTTTCCCCCTAGTTCTACATGAAGGGAATTCATAATCCCGCAAGGTAATTTGTATGTTCTTCCATCAAAGTCTTTCAATGTGGTGGTTGATTGACTCAGTTGAGGCGAACCAATCACCTTCTATCAAGACAAGGACATAAAGCAAGTGGAGGCTCCCTCGTCCATAATAGAGTGATGAATGTTCTTACCACGTGTTATAGACATTTTTGGGCACTTCAACCCCAATCATAAATTTCCATAAATTGAGGGCTCCTAAGTCCCTAAAAGTGATGCTTCACTGCCTAAAGGAACAAGGTCAGTTGATTACATCATCTCCCAGAAGTTCTCCACTAAAAACTGCTCATAAATGGTCAAAGCTGGACCATACTGAAAACCCAGTGCAGAGGGTGCGATGCCTATCACCTTCCCAGTGTACAAGGTGTGATGCATACTGAATTGCTCCTTTGTAGGGTGCGATGGTCGAGAATGGACAAATGGCAGGGAAAAAATTCAAGGTGGAAGATCATGGAATCTTCTAGAAGCTTCCCCTCTGACACTTGCCTCTCTGTTTTCGACCAGGGATGAGTAAGAGATCATCATTCTCCAAGTGGAAGCAGGAACTATCAGAGAGAGGACACTAATCAAGATCCCAGAGGATGACTCACCTCTCTGTAATCATCTATATATGGATCCCTCATCACAGAGATCCAGAGGCTGGAATTTTGTATCTTATAGAGAAGTGTTGTTGGTTTTCTGGGGTACATTCATAGTGTTGAGTGATCTAAGCTTTGCTTGAGGTGAAGAAGGGCTTCCTAGATAGAGGATGATGCTGGGTCAGAACATATGGTTGTAATCCTCTTGCTACTTTTCATATTAACAAAGCTATTCTTGTTTTCTTCCATATTCTTGTGTACTTGTTTATATATATGCATTGATATGGTTAACACACATCTGATCCCGTGTTATTTATGAATATAGATCTTTGTTTCTTCGATAGTAGTATGTTGCTGTGATTCCATAGGTTATTTTTGAAGCTGGGTAGATGAAGAAGAAGCGGCGAATCTCTATCAAGAAGGAGAGGAAATCGAGCGTAAGACTAAGGTCAGTCTTCTTAATTATCCTCTTGTCTATTTTCATAAAAGAAAATAATAGTAGACTTTACTTGTTGTTTTCTAAGATAGTCACCCATATTAGTGGGAATAGAAGCATCCGAGTGGACACTATTCCCGATAAGAGGGGAGTTGAACCCATGACCCCACCCACACAAGCCCAAATTCTCCATTTCTATACCACATGTTGGTTCTTAACAATCATAGAGCGCATTATGTATGTAAAGTTAAATACATTGAAGTTGGAGATAACCACTAGCACTAACCGCTAGCGGTAAACCCTTGCTTGTGACCAAAGCGATGTTAAACCTCAACATTAACATTAACTGCCAGGTAGCCTAACCGCCAGTAACCAGTAGCATTAACTACAACATGTGAATGTGCTAACACTAATGTTGGGACAGGGTCCCCTAGGGCCAATTTTGGGGCAAACGCCCAAGTTTTGGGGCAAAAAGGAAAGTTTTATTATAAAATGTGTAAAGTCTCTGTAAAATGTGGTCACGGAGCACATAGATAGTAAATTTCCATAAAGGGTTTTACCCTTATTTTATGTAAGTTGTGTCAGCTTTAGTAGGCGTACCCATGGTCTGTGAACCATGGGATTGTATAAAAAGGAGAGTCTTAGAGAGTCTAAGGCATAGTATATGTCAACAAAGGATGAAGATGAATATAATGGGTAATTAAGAGTAAGAGCAAAGACGTCTTAGAGTAGAAGAGAGGCTCTGTAGCTACATGCATAAAGGCCTAGGGTAGAGCCTGCAGCTGAGTGCGTGGACCCTTGCAGCTGAGTGCGTAAGGAAGTCTTTATTCTGTAAGAAGAACATAAGCATTAATAAAATAGATTATTCCAGCAATTCTTGTGTTTTGCCTATTTATTTATGTTATGAATGAATGTGCTATGATGTTATGATGAATGACGGGTTTATGAATTAATATTGTATTGATGCGTGATTTTACATGATTTATATTGTCGTATGAACGCAAGTAAGAATAACTATTTACATGAAGAATATCTTGTTGCATGTTAAAGTTATTTAACACTTAAACTGATCTGGATAAATACAAAGTTAGTAGTAATCACAGAGGCGCGTAAGTGGTTGATGCACTTGTTTAGGGTCCGCGAAAGATGAAGGTATAAAAACTGATCAAGGGAAGTTATATCGATAAGTCCTAAAGGCTTATCGATCTGCGCAAAGGTAGGTTTAGGGCACAAAAGGACATTACACTAATCTCTGGGTGCAGAAACTTGGTTTCAGCATTCCCCCATACTTCTTCGGGTGAGACTTCAGTCTGCGCTCCGCGGGTTGATGCCGAAAGAGGCAGTAGTGTAGGGATTTGTTTGGAAAACTTAACTTTGAACCTAGGTCAGGACCCACTAAGCCAGAAAATGGTTATGTTTCCAGGATCAGGATCTACATAAAGAGATGTGTGATGGCACATCACTAGATTCCAACAAAGAAAGAAATTGAGGAGTGGTTGGATAGAAAGATCCACGAATTCATGGCGCAAGAAAACAAAATTCCATGATTAACAAAAGAAAGTTGGTTGGACATGTATTTGTACATAGAGATAAACAAAATTTTCTTATGTTCCTTCTTGATAGAGCTATACGAGTGGATCGCTAAATTGCAGATGACTAGGGAAGCTGGAGGCTTGACGGTCCAATAGTGTGGACCTCGGAGTTAGTGCAGAGATTGGAAGCCTTTGAAGATAAGATCACACACACTATTGATCACTGGATGGATCGTGTCCTTTGAGGATTTGTGACAAAATTCATGGTCAATACCTCGGTCATCTACAATGAAGTGGAGTGATGCTTCTTCAAGGGACCGTGAGGTAAGTATTTAAGATCTTTGAACACTTGGATTAAAATTCTTTTGTGTGAAAAGCGGGTTATGCAATTACCTTGATTTTTGGCTCTACACAAAGTGGATAGTTATTCAGGGATAAAGGGAGAACATGCCATAAATATAGCCCACTGATTGTGCCTCCTCTGAGTGACGATGAAGGAGTAGCACAAGATTCATCACAGAGTGCTATCCAGTTAATAAGGCAAGGGTTCCTGCGAATACCCCATCCGCCCACAACACCTCCATATTCACCTTGACAACATACACCTTCACCCACACTGACACCACCTTCACAATCATTCAATATGGCGAATTCAGTGAAGTTGCCTGTTTTCAAGGGCTTCGGGAATGAGGACCCAGATCAGTTCTAGTTCATTGCGAAGGCTGTATGGACAACCCAGAACATTACAGATGATCAAATGAAGAAAGCAGCATTGGTTACTGCTTTATAGGATTGCGCACTAACATGGTACATTAAGTATTGCATTGATAACTCGACAACTGAGTTGCTAGACATTCAGACTATGCTAAATAAGGAATTCAATAGACCCAATTCTAAAGTGCGATCAATCGTTGGATTCAAGGAAATCATGATGAAGCCTAGCGAGACACCCTGGGAGCTGGATCAGAGACTGAAATGCAAGATCTGTGAAGCTAACATGAATCTTATGGATGGAAAACACCGTGAATGGTTTGTAGCTTCGCTATTGCCTCACCTAAGGGTTGCTTTATCACAAAAAAAGATTGGGAACCAGGCGGAAACCTTGGAGATTGTGATGAGATTGCATTAGACATTGATCCAAAATGATGCTTTGGGAGTTTAGAAGATTCACGCAGAGTTGCAGAATCTTTGCCTAGAGTTTCAAAGTCTGAAGAAAGATAGGGTGGCTTAGCCAGAGGTGTGCAAAGAAGTTTGGTGTCTGAAATGTAAGATTCAGGAGCATGATAAATATCACTACATTGTCTTCATGAATTATGTTGTAGGAGGAGGGTCGATGCCTCTAAGGCCAGAAGCTCAAGCTGGGGCAAGTATAGGGCCAGAGGGAGAAGGTCACCGCAAAGTTGAGGGGCCGCAGATAGAGAATCTAGATATCACCGCACCATTGAAAACTAGACAAGTGAACATCGGCATAGAGGTGGAACCAAAGTTTGTGAAGATAGGGGACTATTAGGATGATGCCACAGTGCACAAAGTCACTGAGTTTCTCCATGAATATCAGGATTTGTTTCCTACAAATTTTTCAGACTTGAAAGGAATAATAGGGGACTTAGGTGTCATAAAGATTACTTTGAAGCCAAATGCGAAGCCTGTTAAACAAAGGCCATATTGCCTTAATCCTAAGTACAAGGAAAATGTCTGCTTGGAGTTGGACAAGATGTTGGCAGTGGGTATCATTGAACTAGTGGAGGAATCTGATTGGGTGAGTCCAATGGTAGTCTGAGCAAAGAAGGAGAAGGATGAAATAAGAATTTGCGTGGATCTCAAGAAGCTGAATGATGCTTGTGTGCATGATCCTTTTCCAACTCCGTTCACAAATAAAGTGTTGGATAATGTTGGCGGGCAGGAGCCCTATTCATTCATGGATGGGTTCTCTAGATACCATCAGATAAATATCACACCAGAGGACAGGAGTAAGACGACCTTTGTGACTGAGTGGGATGGTTTCAATATATGGTAATTCCTTTTGGACTTAATAATGCACCTACAATCTTCTCGCGCGCAGTCATTGCGACATTCAAAGAGTTCATTCACAAGTTTTTGGAGGTATATTTTGATGATTGGACAATGTTTGGACTGGTAAAATGCCATGTAGCTAGTTTGCACTTGATGTTAGATATGTGCCAGAGGTATCAAATCACACTAGACTTGAAGAAGTGTTTATTTTGCATCCCTTTTTGGGTCTTGCTGGGTCATGTAGTGTATATACAAGGATTAATGGTGGACCCTGCTAAGATTGCGATCATATTTAATTTGGAGGTGCCAAGGAGTGTTATACAGCTCTGCGCAACACTGGGTCATACTGGATATTATCAAAAGTTCATCAAGAGTTATGCTCAGATTACCGTGCCAATGGAGAAACTGTTGAAGAAGGATGCTACATTCTCTTGAAATGAATAATATCAGTGGAGCCTGGATGTGTTAAAGGAGATGACGGTCACCGCACTAATCCTAGTCTTCCCGAATTAGAAGAAAGAGTTTCATGTGCATGTGGATGCATCATGTATTGCATTGGGAGTAGTATTGACACAGGCCGGTGCAGGGGAACTGGATCACCTGATAGCATTTGTAAGAAGGAAGTTTTCGAAGGCTGAAAAGAATTATTCGACGATAAAGCGTGAAGGGTTGGCTATGGTGTACGTGCTCCAGAAGTTCAGGCATTACTTTCTAGGTAGACACTTTAAGATGTATACAGACCATTCTGCATTAAAGTACCTAGTCAACAAGCTTGTGTTGGGGGGGGGGGGGAATATGCAGATGGTTATTGTTGTTTCAAGAGTATGATTTCGAAGTCATTATGAAGCCAGGGTGATTAAATGCAGGGCTAATCTTTTGTCACGCATTGAAACAGAAGAGGAGCCTACTAATTTGGAGGAAGGACTGCCTGACACGCAACTCTTTGCGGTGCACATAGAAGACAATCATTTTTCAAACATTATCCACTTCCTGACTACATGAATGACTCCAGAAGGATACACGAGTAAATAGAAGAAGGAATTGTAGTTGTGCACGACATATTTTTCTGTTATTGCAGGTCACTTGTATAAGATGGGACCAGACGAGATAGTGCGATGCTATGTGCCTGATTTTGAATGAAGTGCGATGCTATGTGCCTGATTTTGAATGAAGCAATATCCTAGCTCAAGCTCATGGAGGAGCTATGGGAGGCCATTATGTAGGAAAGCAACAACGCAAAAGATTTTACGCGCCGAGTTATGGTGGCCAACATTGCATAAGGGTTCCAAATCATATCGTATGGCATGCAATGCATGTTAGAGAACTTGCAAACCATCGTGGCGGGATGAGCTACCTTAGAATCCGCAGGTATCATTGCAGCCATTTGAGAAATGGGCAATTGATTTTGTAGGACCAATTTAGCCTCTAGGAAAAAAGACGGGTGTGCAATATATCATCACTGCGACCGAGTATTTGACCAGATGGGTGGAGGCACAGCCTGTAAAGGACTATACAGGGGTAACAATAGCAAAATTTCTATTTGAGTATGTGTTGACCAGGTTTGGTTGCCCAAAAATTTTAATGAGTGATTGCGGTATGCATTTCCTTAATGAAACAATCAGCGCACTGACAGAGGAGTTCCAAGTTTATCATCATAAGAGTACACCATATCATCCTCAGGCCAATGGGATGGTTGAAGCCTTTAATAATATATTGGAGAACACGCTGAAGAAGGTTTTCAATGCACAAAGGAATGATTGGGACGTGCGCATACTAGCTGGGTTATGGGCCTATAGAACTACTTGTAAGAAGCTTACGGGTCAGAGACCATTTAGGTTGGTCTATGGTGCAAAGGTTGTGATGCCTATGGAGTATATCGCGCCTAGTCTACACATAATGCATTCACAGGGATGTCGGATTGTGGAGCCTTAGAAGAGCGGCTCGCGCAACTGACAGAGGTCGAGGAAGATAGGTTTTTGGCTGGATTCCATCAGTAGGTGCAGAAGGAACATGAAAAAGCTTCGCACGATCGGAACATCACACTGCACACCTTCAAGGTAAATAATTTAGTTTGTTATATGACCACAAGTTTGATAAATTTCCAGGAAAATTTTAGATGCACTGGATAGGGCCATATGTGATCAAGGAGATTAACAATGGTGGAGAAGTTTAGCTTGTGAAATTGAATGGACATCCATTTCTGGGAAGGGTAAATAGTAATCGATTAATGCCATAGAATGAGGATCTGACTTGATGATTACATGATGGTAGCACAATCTTAGCACTCCAGGCAGCTGCAAGGAGGTGTGAGAATATAAACTACATTGCCCGGATTGTAGAGTTGCATGAAGAGAAGTCTGCGCGTAACATGAGGGTGTCACGGTACCAGAAGAAGCACAAAGGGAGCTGCGTTGTAGGGGTGGAGACTGCACAACATAGCCAGAAAATGACCGTTACCATCACTATTCATGATTTGACTGCCAAAAGATGGTTAGGAGGAGCAGACAGTCATCATTTAAGGCATTTAAGGCTGAAATCAAGAGTGAAATCTTTTGGAATATGCTGCCAATATCTCATTTAAGGATGGATTTTGGGGGGAATTATCGAATTTGATTTTGAATTCACCTATAAATTATAGGTGGCCATCTAGCAAGAAACACTTTGCATTCTGAGAATTTCTAAGTTGTCCTATCTGTTGTGCAAGAACTGTGAGTTCTTTGAGAATTTGATCGCAAGCCCCGTGTTTGCTCAATATTCTAAGTCAGATAGAAAGCTTATCTACGAATTCATGTTAGGACCAGGTCTCGCAGAAACCATAAGTGCTGTAGAGACTATTTCTTTTGAGAGAGCTGCCCCTGAGGTTGTGAGTATGGAGGTTCTAGCGACAGTGCCTACGGTGCCGAGGTTGCCTAGGCCGAATCCTACACCGATGAGAGAGGTCCCTAAGCTGAAGAAGGATAATCCAAAGAACCCGATGTCGGTGTGCGAGTCACCGAGGAAACATGCAACTACACAGGTGTAGCAGAAAGAAAACCCAAGCGTGCAGGAGATGGGGAAGGTGGTAGATCTGGAAGCAGAGGAAGGCGTGGAAGACATAGATATTGAGGTTGTAGAACCTATTTGTAAACTGCCAGAGTATGTCCCTCCGCGCCAGGGCAGAGTAAAAGTACCGAAGGACCTAGATGAGGGAAAATTCCTCTTTAACACACCCTTATTACCGGAGAACCTACCCTTTGAAGGTTTGCGCTTAGTGCAAATCCCACATCTGAAGCTTCAATATTAGGATTTGGCGGACCTCAAGAGGTTCCCCCACCTTGCAACAGACACCTTCATGAGGAGGGTTTTCTACAAGGATTCTGGTGTCACCACACTAGAGCCGGTGGAGTGGATTCGTGGAGTTAACAAATCGGGGTTACTGAACTTGCTATGGGTGCCTCACTACTACCGTGCTCTGATTAATTTGACTGCCATCAAGTAGTTGTTGTTCTTGGTGCATGACGGGTGCCTATGGCTAAGTGAGCCAATCCCCATAACTGATATGTTGATCCATCATATCACATTACTAGCTCATTCAGGACTAAATTCAGCCAAGGTGTTTGGTGGAAAGACAAGCGAGCGCGACCTCACTGAGAAGATGAAGGACAAGTTCAAACTTGTTAAGAAGCCGCGTGGGTATCCCATTACTAGCATTACTTACCTTTTGGTAAATTTGGATACTCAAATTTTAGCTGGTAAAGTGATGAGAAAGTGTTGTGCAGATGAGGTGCCGACACCAGTGGTTTCGTTAGTGGTTTAGTGTGTGGAGGGCTTATAACTTAACTGGGCATGCTACCTGTGCAGCGAGTTACTGCAGAGAGGCACATGACCAAAGTAAGACCTTTCATTATTCATGGCTATTGCTTTCAATTGTGCTGGTCACGTGGGATTTTCCGGAGGACAGCCAGTTTCCTCCGATCGAGACAGATTTACCAGAAGAAACAAAGTTTGCATCTTTATCGGCCACAAAGGACGCTACGTGGGTTAGAGAAAGCAAAGCCTTTTGGGTTGATGGAGGCAAGCATCGGCACAACCATCAACCTAAAGCCATGGTTGTCTCCAACCGTGTTAGCACTGTTGTCTGGGTATGCAGAGTTCAAGGAAGACTTCCACCATATTTATATCTGTGCATGCAAGGACCCTGACCAAAAATGGTTTGACTTACTTTAGCTGGCCATGGATGACACAATTGCAGAAGTCATCAAGCATTGGCCAACAGACTGGCATGTTGCATATGATGAGGCCGCTGAGACTAGCAAGTCCGCGGAGAAGCATAAAAGGGAAGCAACTAGACTGAAGGTTCAATAGTTGGCTTAAAAGAGGAAGAAGGAGACCGAGGAGAAGGCCCGAGCAGAAGTGGAGCATGCTACGAAGGAACATGCAGAGTAGGGAGAGCGTGGCTCTGACAGAAGTCAGAAATCTCCTTCGCCCAAAATGAAGGAGGAAGAGCTGTCAGAGCAGGGTGACGGAGACCAGAAGGAAAGCACTCCCTGTCGAGTGAAGAGGTATAGGGAGCAGGAAAAGGAAGGACCGCGCAAGAAGACAAAGGCCTCCAAGTCATTTCCAGATCCAATTACCTCAATAGTAGGCGACTTGGATGATATTAGCGATAAGGTGCGGGCTACAACAGTAGAGTTGTTGCAGCAGTTTGAGAAACAACAGAAGTAGGAACTAAGCGACATATAAATCGGTTTGTGCAAGCTGCAGATCCAAAAGGCTGGACTCCAGGTAACTACAAGATAGAGCGTCGTTGCCTCAACTAGTTTGGCACTAGGGACCACTCAAGCAGCAGAGTTGTTTCAGTCAATGGATCTCTGGGTAGCCAAGTTGCCTGATGGAGCTTTGAACGCGGAGGTGGCCACTGACAAGGAACTTGTCAGCACTTTGAAGAATGTGGGTCTCAACTTGGCCACGCTCCACAGTGAGTTCCTTCACACACTACAAGTAGGTGTGATCGCAGAGCTTAAGGCCTAAGAGTAGCATGCATTGAGCATGATCAATGAATAAAAGGTCAACAATGAACATATGTTCGTGGGGAAGACAACAACATTGGAAGCATGGAAGAAAGTGCAGACGTAGAATGAGCAGACTGCAGTCGTGGTGGCTGAGGCATGCAAGACAATACTTGAACAACATATCCTGAAGGAAGCACCGGTGGATGCCAAGATCAGGAAGTTGGCTGCAGGTGTGCATGAAGAAAAACCAAAAGTGGCAAAGGTTTAGTTTGAACTGAACTCAAAGATAACAGAGCTCGAGTTGAAGTCACAACCTTCAACTCCACCGGAGGTCAGAGAATAATGCGAGGCCATTGTAAAGGATGAAGTCGCAGTAGTAGATGCCACGGTGGTAGATTGCACCGCGCTCTTTGAGCAGTCCATGGAGGTAGTCACGACACTCCAGGAAGATCCTAACCTGCAGAGGTTGAATACAGAAGCTCGTGAATTGCAGCAGTATTATGATGAAGCAAGAGCGACGACACACACCGTCTCTATATCACAGCGACTCGCCAAGCTACATGAGGCAAAGCAGTTGCTTGAATAGGTGGAGGCAGTGTAAAGGAAAGAGGTGGTCCTTAAGGCTAGATTAGGCCCTTGGCTGGACAAGGCCTATGTTATCTCTGCCACCATTAAGGAGAAGTTGGCAAGCCTACAAAGAAACAACAGAAGATAAAGGAAGTCATTGCAGGACCAGAAATAGAGCAGTTGGTGGAGTAGATCAAGCAAGAAGCCATGCAAAGCGTGAATAAGGTAGCAGTGGCATAGGTTTTGAGCTGGGAGGTCTCCACAGTAAGATCTCCATGCCAGCAGAGTGACTCGAGGGTGAGTCACGATATTTGTGTTGGGGACCTGTTGGGACAGGGTCTCATAAGGTCAATTGTGGGGAAAAAGCCCAAGTTTTGGGGCAAAAGGCCCAAGTTTTATTGTAAAAATTGTAAAGTCCCTACCAAATTTTTTCGTGGAGCGCGTACATAGTAAAGTGTCATAAATGGTTTTACCCTTCTTTTATGTAAGCTGTGTCATCTTAAGTAGGCCTACCCATGGTTCGCGAACCATGGGATTGTATAAAAAGGAGAGTCTTAGAGATTGTAAGGCATAGTAGATGATAACGAAGGATGAAGATGAATGTAATGGGTCCTTAAGAGTAAGAGCGAAGAAGTCTTAGAGTAGAAGAGAGGCTCTACAGTTATCTGCGCAGAGGCCTAGAGTAGAGTCCATATTTGAGTGTGCGGACCCTTGCAACTAAGTGTGCAGGGAAGTATTGAGTCTGTAAGAAGAAGAAAAGCATTAATAAAATAGATTATTCAAACAATTCCTAGGTTTTGTCTATTTATTTCTGTTATGAATGAATGCGCTATGATGTTATGATGAATGAAGGTTTTATGAGTTAGTACTGTATTGATGCACAATTTTACATGATTTATATTGTCGTATGAATGGAAGTAAGAATAACTATTTACTCGAAGAATATCTTTTTTCATGTTAAAGTTATTGAACACTTAAGGCGATCTGGGTAAATACGAAGTTAGGAGTAATCACAGAGGTGCGTAAGTGGTTGACGCACCTGTTTAGGGTCTGTGAAAGGTATTGTAGACCTTCATGGAGGTATAGAAATTGATCAAGGAAAATTATATTGATAAGCCCTAAAGGATTATCGATATGTGCGAGGGCAAGTTTAGGGCACAAAACGACATTACACTAATCTCTGGGTGCATAAACTTGGTTCCAACATCACCCCATACTAGTTCGGGTGAGACTTCAGTCTGCGCTCCGTGGGTTGATGCCGAAAGGGCTAGTAGTGTAGGGAGTTGTTTGGTTAACTTAACTTTGAACCTGCGTCAGGATCCACTAAGCCAACAACTAACCACTAGCGGTTACGTAACCATTAGGGTAACTTAACTGCCGCATGTGAATGTTAAACACTTAACCGCTAGCATTAAGTGCTAACCGTGAGGATTAAGCACTAAGTGGAGGATTGGTGCTAATTAAATTGGCTTATCCACTAATTAATTTCGAATTATTTTGGTGGTAATTTTGGCGGGACCAACAAATTTGTAATTCCTCCAAATTTGGCGGAGTTAACTGGAGTTTTTCTAGATTTAGTGGAGATTTCTTAGGAAAAATTGAAGAAGCCATAACTTTGGCAGTTTTCAACCAATTGTGGCTTAGAAATATTCCATTCCTAGATGATTTGGATGATATGAACACAATGGAATAGTTTTGAGAGGCAAAAAGGCACTTTTGTATTTGACGTTTAAGGAAGCTTAGGGCCACTAGGAGAGGAAGTCAAGCCTAGATCAGCTGAAGTCCAATTATAGAGATTGGAAAGTCATTTTTGGGGTTTATGGGTCTTCTAAATCCAATGGAGCATGTTTCAAAGACAATGGAGCATTGTAGGTGCATGTAATCAGAGAATTGACCATTAATCCAAAGAGGGCCTAGCCATTGAAGCAGGTCCAAGGAGATGTAGCCCAGGAGGGGTGAACTCCTTTATCATCTTTGTATTATGAGTTTGTTGTGTTTTACTTATTCGCATTTTACTTGCTGTATATGTGTTTAAAACATCTAATTAACCTCATACATTTCTCATAAAAGACACTCAATACTTGACACATAGTTCCTCACAATTGGGTTAATTTGAGATGATCTTAAACACATTTTTAATATTGATGAGGGATCTTGCATAACATTAACAAGTTTTCCCAACATTTCAGATCAAGATGATTACTCAATCTTGATCAAATTTTTCCTTCAATCACTTCCCACCTATCTTCTCTTAGCGATGGCATCCCCCAAATCCATCCTAAACAAGATCATAAATATTTAGTGCAACTTCCTCTAGGGGGGTACCGAAAGGCACTAAAAATGGGTTAGAGATTGCATGGGATAAAATATGTCATTTGAAAAAAGGAGACCTTAGTCTCCACAATCTAGATATACTTAGTAGAGCCTTATGTGATAAAAATTGGTGGAGATGGATCAAAATCCTAGAGGCCTTATGGAGCAAAATGGGAAAACATAATTATGCCCCCAATACCCAGCAATAATATCTCACTAGAATGACAAGCAATATTAGGGGTATGGAATGCTACTTGGAGCAATAAATATCTTGTCTAAGAGCATAGTTTTTGGGAAACAAAAAATGGGAATAATGCACTGTTTTCGGATTACTCGTGGCATCAATGGAAAAAATTAGCTTAGAATGAAAAAATTCGCCCAACCAAGGACTCCCTCATCTCCAACGGCCAAATCTTGGTTGCACATTACTAAGACTCATGCCCGTACACTTCCTAATGGTAAAATTGGAAGTCATGTGAGGAATGGATTGAGCCTCCCTCCCAAAATGAACTCACAATTATCAAGCAAGAATTAGCAAAAAGAAGAATTAGTGTTCAAGAGGGAAATGACATTCTTTATTTGGGTTATTGTCCTTCAGGAAATTTTAACCTCTCTAAAGCTTTCATTCGTCTCACAAGAAACAACAATGAGGATGATCAATGAAAATGGCATAAAATATGGAATTGCCAAAAATCACTCTTTTTATGTGGCTTCTTTTATGGAACAAAACATTGACAAGGGACAAGCTTCAAAGTAATGGTTTTCAGGGCCTTTCAATCTATCTTCTCTATATATCCAATTTAGAAAATGTCAATAATATTCTTAATGACTACAACTTCTCTACTTCTATCTGGGACCACCTTGATATGACCTTTCAACAAATCAACATAATAAAAAATAATGTCCTCTCTACTACAATTTTGGTGTGACTCACCTTTTAATAATTTCATTATCAACAAAGCATGGAAACTCATCCTAAGATTCATCCCATGGGAGGTTTGGAAGGACTGTAACATATGAACATTTGAGAATATCAGGGTCTCCATAGACTTTATTTGGAAATCTATCTTAAATAAAATAAAAAGAAATAATTTATTCTCTTCCTTGGTCCTCCAAAGGTTGGAAATGAAATCAACCTAAAAAAAAATATTCTAATCAAAATGGGTCTCTCCCTTTATTCATTATGGAAACTATCATTATCCCCAATTTCTTCCTTTCCAACCCTTCCTTCTGGTCCACCCCTTTGGAGGAATTCATCAAACTTAACGTCAATGGTGCTTTGAAAGGAAATACAAGCCAAGCTAGTTATGGTGGAGTATTTCATAATGTTAATGTGAGGATTGTACATGTTTACACAAGTGACATAGGCCTCAACTCTAATAATGTTGTTGAAATGTAGGGACTAGAGCAGGGTCTCTTAATTTCTATCCATAAACAATTTCACATGCTTGTTATTAAAGGAGATTCCAAGACCATTATCAATATCTTCCACAAAATCCAATGTTGATCAAATCCTTCCAAAATCTCTAAGAGTTGGAGGTTGGAAGCTCGAATAGGTAATACTGCAAAACTCCTATAAAAAATCAGAGCTCCCCACCTCTCTCATGTCTCTAAAGAAGGAAACAAATTGACTGACAAGTTATGCAATTTTGGCCTTAGCATCATAGCTCTTCCCTTTGACTTATTTGGAGTGAGGAAATTACAGAATCCATTCAAATTCACTGTTAAGATCTGGCTATGAAGGACATTATAGCCCTAAGGAGGGTTCCTAGGAGTAGGAATATCCCCCTACCTTGGTGTGATGTTGGCTCACATGAAAGGGAGTTGCAGCTCCCATTGTACTTGGTGCATTACACGCGCTACTATCACTTCATCAATCATACCATGAAGCCGACACAAGGCTAAACATCATTTGAATATTACAGGAAACATAGAGAGGTATAGGAGGGACTCAACATGGGAATTATATTAAATTGACAAAGCAAGAGGAAAAAGTTGATAGTATGGAATGAAAGTTAACCATTCTTGCTAGGAGATCAGTGGAAACATCTCCTTCTCCTCGAATGAGGGTAGTGACTAGCCAATGTGGATGCCTGGAGATTTTGTCCAATAGTTTGCTATGACCCATTGTGCTTTTGCTTGTGGCACTAGTCTTTTTTGTCTTTTCATGTCAATGTATGTCAAGGTATGGAACAACTAGACTGCTTTTATAAATTTCTATTTACAAGATATTCTAGTTAGACGAGGCCTTAGCAACCTCAAGACTCTGAACTTATGTTATTGATTTGGGTTTCCTTTTAGGAAGACCAATAGTAAAAAAAAAAATTAATCTATTAATCATCATTTGTGACGTAATCACGTAAGAAATCTATCTTCAATTAAAAGAAACAACAAAACAAAACGAAAAAATAATAAATAAAATAAATAAATAAAAATTTAATTACAACAATATTACATTAAATACTGGTGATAAAAATATTATTTTTATTAAATCTTAAACATCCAATAAATGTATAATATTAAAAAATTCTAAAAACTTCTTTCAATGTGAAGTAACAAAATTGATTAAATATAACTATAAAAAAGATTATAAAAAAATATGATAAATCGTAATATATTCTTAACCTATAAATTAAAATAAATAAATAAATAAATAAAATATGAGTGAAATAAATAAATAAAATAAAATAAACTCATTCTTACATTAAAATAAAGATTGTTTACTCACAAGTTATCTCATGCTATTTAAATATAAGTAAAAACTTTACCCATCAATATCTTTCTTTTCTAGACAGCCTTTAATTTGTTATAAATCGATTTTGTGAGAGCAAACGAATTCTGAGCAGTAGGTGTTGGTCTCCTTTAAAGTAAGGAAAAACAAAACTATAAGTGAATTAATCAAAGGAAGTACATTTCATATCACATGGCATGTCACGTAATAGATTATGGAATATGATAGAGAAGAAAACTATTTTAATCTAAGTACAAATTATGAGAAAAAACAAAGATGCAAATGTTATGATGAGAAATCACTTGGCAAATAACTAAAGATCCCAACAATAAATGGTCCCATGCTATGAGCTTACTTGGAAATCACTAAAAAATTGCAATAATGATACCCCACAACCAATTATCCCATGTTATGAGCTAACTTTTATGGACTTTAGTAGCTAGAGGAGAACGCTATCTATTGCAACAAAGTGAAATATACTAATAAGGTGTTTATATCAATGGTTACCCTCTATTATTATGCCATACCATCATAAATCATATCTTTTCTATGTTTCAATCAAAACAAACAATATGAGATAATAATATTAGTACTTCTTAGTTTCATTCAACTTCTAATTATTTAATCAGAATAAGTAGAATTAACTAACAGTGATGTTACTTGATAGTGTTATGTAACTCGTATTTTTACAAGCTTGTATGGAATATAATAATATATTATTAAGTAGGGGTTACGAAAAGGGAATGAAAACGGGTTCTAGTTGTATGGGATAAAATATGTCATTCGAAAAGAAGAAAGAGATTTTAGTCTGATCCAATCCAGACGTACTTAGTAGAGTCTTAAGTCCTAAAACCTGGTGGAGATGGATCTAAATTATTTGTAATTTCAACACAATATCATTATTGCATATTACAACATCGATGTATATGAATCATGTGGAAATGAGACTTTCAAAATAAATGTACAATTTGGGTAGGTTTTTAGAACATCATTTATGTTACATATTTAATTTGTCAAAGTTATGATGAGAAATATGAACTAAAATTGGGAGTCCAAGAAACCTTGGAAGATGAATCTAATAGTCAAATTGATGTACTTTATTGTGCATCATATTAATGGAAAAAAAATTATGCTTATCTCTTAATTTGAGTTTAGTCCAACAGTGCTATCAGAGAAGATGTTGGGTAGCTATTACATTAGGGTTATGGTGAGGTATACAAACTATCATTAGTGTTGTTCCTTGAGAATGTTCTATGGAAAATAATAGTGCCAAGACATCATATGAGGAAAATATCCTCCTCGATTTTGGTTAACTAAAGTTTTCAGCAACCAAACGGGGTTTCCCTTGATATAATGAAGGCTTAATTTTTTGTTTTTACCCAACAATGGGAGATATTCAATTTTGAAAAAAAAAATTCAAAGTACATATTTATTAATTCATCACAAATAGACGACAACTTCACTGTAAGGAGAACTAAATAATGCAAAGGGCATATTTTTTTTTACTTAACTGACATGAAAGTAAATAGATAAATAAAATGGAGTTTCTTAGACACAATCATGTAAGATAATCATTTCATGAAATGTAGATATGGAAAACAACGAAAAATATTTTGAGACACTTCAAATATGAAAATATAATTTACTCAACACTACCATTAGTACAAATATATTCTAGCAAAGTTATTATCAGTAAATATACCATTTCATACATAAAAATGAGCAAACAAATTTCATCAAGTGAAAAAAAAAATGTGATATCCAATGTTTGAAAGTTTACATATTTGCCTTTTTAAAAGTCTTAAGTCTTTAGAAATCATATTAGCTTTAAAGTTGAATTTCTTCAAATGTAAGGATGAAATAACATAGAACTTGTAAAGTAAGGGAGAAATCCTTTACATAAACCAACTCTCAAACTGACATTCTCTATTTTTATGTGATCGGTTAAGTGAAAGTGAAACAATGTTCAACATTTTCGATATCTTCGATGCTTCCTTTTATTTTTTCCTAAGGTATGCAACCATTACTCCTTAGTAACTATTTTATTAATTATTGATGGATTTTTCATTTTCTTTAGCTTTTGGGTTCCTAAGAACTGACTAGGAGCTAATAAAACTATTCAAAAGGATGTGGAAGTTCACATAGTGTTAGTTGTTTTGGATGATGGTAGCAAACGAAGTCTAGAATCGTTGGGCACATGTAATAGAAGCCTTTTATTTTATAATGATGAAATCACTTGTGATCTAGCCTCATCTAGAATGGGTTACACATTCACCTTCTACACAACTATATCTATCTCAACGTACCAAATATAAGTCATCATTGGAAGGGGCCTTTGGATTTTTGAAATCATAACTAAATTTGAGAACTTCGATAATAATTTTTCCTAAATCAAATGTCCTCAAATGAGACCAATAATATCCTACAACTGCACTTGATCATTTATCTTTTTCTCTAAATTCTCTAAGTAGATATCATCATCATAAAAGAAACCTTCATAACCCCAAGGAGAAGGAAGACCACATTCAAATGCTTTAGAAAATTGATCCCTAAAATCATGAGCAAAGCTTCTAATATTTTGTCATTTTTCAAAAGTAGTGAAAATCAAATTATATTTTCCCTTCATTTTCATCATTGACATGATATAGGAATTTCTATCTATTATTCTAGATTTTCATATTTTCCCTTCTTTGTATGTTCGTAATCTTATCGCCTCATCATTTACCTCCACTTTATTCCCTAGTTACTCCTAAGCCATTTTAATATGTACGCTGACATTTTTTTCTAATTTTTAGTGTCCTTCAAGATGGTGTACTAATCTTTAAAGCTACTCATTACTTCTTTGATTTAATCCCATATACAAAGTTTGGATCCCAAAAGGTACTTCTTGGCCTCATTCTTTGGCTCACATTAGTTTTCCACTTTTCATCGGAAAACACATTTTTTTCTTTTTTTAGTTATCTATTTGTCTTTTTGAGAAATATTCATATTCATATAATTTATATACGTTCAAATTTTCTAACAATATTTATATGTCTACAATTTATGTTAAATTTGGCTAATTCTCTTTTGGAACTTGAGATAGCCATCATTTTAATTATAACAAGTTTCTTTTCGGATCCTATATCAATTGTTGGCACTTTAGAAGGCCTTTTGTTTTTCTAACCATTTCATTAAAATATCCATTCTTCCCTCTTCTCAATTTTTGATAAATTTTTTTTTTATTCTAGTTATTTTTGTTTGTCAAATCTCTAATCTAATTCTTCCTTTAAATTCTTTTTTTTCAATATATACCAAATATTCACTCTGACTATGCTCGATTGTCGATATTTGATTTACCTCTTAGGCATTGTATTTCATTCTCTCTCTCTTAGCACAAAAGAAACTTCCCACAGGTGACTCAAAGGCGTCTTGATATTTGGTGGCATGTGATTGGTCAATGGCATATTGGGTGGACCAATGAGAGGCTAACACTTGGCAAGCTCGAAGCTCGCTATGTGGCCTCTCAAAGGTCAATTAAAATTTTATGAAGACAGGGGGAGTCAAACCCATGGCCTCGCCTGCGCAAGCCCAAAGTATCCACTGATATGCCACACATTGACTCTTAACAATCATAGAGTGTATTATGTATTTAAAGTTAAATACGCTGACGTTGGAGTTAACCACTAGCGTTAACCGCTAGCAGTAACCCCTCGGATGTGATCAACGTGATGCTAACTGCCAACATTAATGTTAACCGCTAGGGAGGCTAACCACCAGCTAATCGCTAGCATTAACCGTAACATGTGAACACGCTAACACTAACCACTAACGATTACGTAATCATTAGGGTAACTTAACTGCCACATGTGAATGTTAAACACTTAACCACAAGCATTAAGTGTTAAACACACATATTAAGCGCTAAGTGGAGGATTAGTGCTAATTAAACCAGCTTGTACACTAATTAATTTCGGATTAGCTTGGAGTTAATTTTGGCGGGACCAAAAAATCCAGAATTCCTCCAAATTTGGCAGAGTTAACTGCAGTTTTTCTAGATTTAGTGGAGATTTCCTAGCAAAAATTAAAGAAGCCAAAATGTGGGCAGTTTTTGACCGATTTTGGCTCAGAAAGAGTCATTCCTAAATGATTTGGATGCTCTGAACACAATGGAATAGTTTGCAGAGCCAGAAAGACATTCCTGTATGTGATTTTTCTACATTGAATTTTAAGGAACCCTAGGGCCACCAGGAGAAGAGGTCAAGCCTAGATCAACTGCAGTCCAATTGTAGAGATTGGAAAGTAATTTTCAAGGTTTTGGGTCTTCAGAATCCAATGGAGCAGGTTCCAAAGCCATTGGAGCACTGCAAGTTCATGTAATCATAGAATTGATCATTAATCCAAAGAGGGCCTAGCCATTGAAGCAAGTCCAAGGAGATGTAACCCAGGAGGGGTGAACTCCTTTATCATCTTTGTGTTATGAATTTGTTGTGTTTTAGTTCTTTGCACTCTACTTACAGTAGATGTGTTTTAAAACAACTAATTAACCTCATACATTTCTCATAAAAAACACTCAATACCTCACACATAATTCCTCACAATTGGGTTAATTTGAGATGATCCTAAACCCATTTTTAATATTGATGAGGGATCTTACATAGCATTAACAAGTTTTCCCAAAATTTCAGATCAAGTTGGTATCAAAGCACTTGTTAGCTCATTTTAACCTTGAGATGGTTTTCCAAGGCTAGCTAGAAAATCAGCGATTGGTTTTGTAATTGTGCAAGGAGAATTTAACTATGTGCAAGTTTATGTGATGTTAGCTTCAACATGTGATGTTTCTAATCCATCTTCCTTAGGAAAACTCTTTTATGAAGAGATGTTGCAAGAGCTTATCATCATGAGAGATATGGTGAAAGATTTGTATGAAGATAGGAAGGAGAACACTATACTTCAAGAGGAGTTGATGGCTAGGAAGGAGGAGAAAGAGCTTCTTGAAAAGATGCATGAGATGGAGAATCAACTCCATGATGTGAAGGAAACCCTAGTCAAGTATGTGCATGAAAATGACGTATGAAATTGAAGTTTATCTTCAATTTCCTCTCAAAATGAATGTTTTGGTGCTTTTTAAAGACACACTAGAGGAATAGGGTCCAAATGATTGATGAAGATGGGCTATGAAGGTAGAGGGTTAGGCAAATATGCACACGGCATAGTTGAGCCAATTTTTGTTGAGGAAAGGCCTAGGTATTTAAGTCTTCGTTATGGACAACATTATGGAGAATGCTCCAAAGCCAAGGAGGCACATGAAGGTGTTCCAAGAAGGACTTTCATTACATGTTCATTACCTTTTGTTTATGAAGTTTGTGCTCATGAGGAACGAAAATGTTTTATACCCACTTTGTAAGAAGATTCTCATAAGCATGCAACTAATGGAAATGGAAAACAAGAGGATGTTGAAATCTCTAAGGTCATTGAAACCATTGTTGGTATTCTGAAGAGAGCTACTACCTCATCAAATTCACCTCTTCAAGAAGGTGACAAAGGTGAATGCGCAAGGTATAAATCTGACTTTAATAAAGTTTCTTTTGAGTATGATTAACATGGTAAATCTTCACAAAAGATTTGGAGAAAATTTACATGTTCCTTTTGTGGTTTGAATAAACATATTGTTTCGAGGTGTTGGAAGAGGATAGCCATACACAGGAAACTTTCAAAACAAAAGAGACAGAAAGCCAAAGGTCCATTGGATAATGGAAACCATGTTGAAAGGAAGATGCAATTATTGTGCATTAATTTCCATAAGCAAGGTCATCTTGTAGACAAGTGTTGAACTTTACATCCAACAAGTCATCCACGACATTTGAAGAAGGTGGAGAGATATTTTGGCAAGAATGGAAAAGAGGATTCCATAATTGATGTTGGTTAGGATGATACACATGATAAAGTGCAACTGAAAGAGGCGCCATTGAAATGGTTTGGAAAGAGATGGTTAGATTTCTTAACCAATTAAGGCCTTGCATTTCTTTTGATAGTTGATGCAAATCTTACCTTATTGATGCATTTCCTTGTTGGATGCATTACTTTTCTCCTGAAAGTATGTTGCATATTGCATTAAGAAAGATATTGGAAAAGTAGAGTTATGTTGACTCACTTAGATGCATAAAAGATGGGAATTTGAAAACTACAAAATTACGTGCATGTTGCATTCTTGAACTTGCATGTTTATGCCAGGAAGGTGTTTGAAAGTGGAGTACGTTGACTAACTTTGTTGCAACAAATTTGGTCATTTCAGCGCTTTAAATACTCGTACACACCAATGGGATTCTTGTAATTGTGATTGTACTTGTGAGAGAGTTGAGAATTGTTATACATGCATGAGTGTTTGTGTGTGTGAACATTGGAATTTTTAATAGTTTCATTGTGCTTGAACATGCATGAGTGATTGACTTGTGTTGGTTGATTTCTTTGTTAACATGTATGTTGTCAACTTGAGAATGTTGATCATTTTCACATGCATGAGTGTCGGCTTGTGTGGTCGATTGATTGTTAAATGTATGTTATATCGACTTAGAAGAGTTGATTTTGTCTCCAAAGATGAAAGGGAGATGTGTTGAATTGTTTCATGGGAATGTGGAATTCTAGAACCAAAATATCCCAACAATCAATGGTTAGTTTAAAACATCAACAATTTATCTCTTATGTGATAGATCTAGAAAACATTTACCTCGAAAACATTTCTCAACCTAAATCATATCATGCAAAATTTAATTTAATTATGAAAGATTAGCTATTGTTCATCAACTCTTTTTAATTACATTTAATTACTAGCATTATCCACCTATATACACCAAGATGTTAGAGTTATGTAAAGAATACTAAGATCCATTATAACTAGCCCAATTGTATAAATTAAAGGATTACGATACCAATGAAAGGGAAAACTACAAGTGTGGCAACATTTTTGGTAAAAATTCAAATCCTAGGTTTGGAAGTCAACTAATTAGCTAAAAAAAACTTTTAATAATGCAAAAAAACCACAAATATCTATTTATAAAATACAACTAAATTAATAAATTTAATCAATCATCTCCAACGTTATTGCAAACCAACTAAAACCCAGCCTCCCCTCACTTATTTCTCTTGAGAAAACTAGTTATGTGGAAGGATAAGTAATTATGGAGATCATAATACTAGCCTGTGAACACATTCACTCACTTAATTCCAATAAGTCTCCAAGTATGCTCATCAAACTTGATATGTCAAAAGAATTTGAAAAATTGAGTTGTCAATTTATTTTTCACATACTCACTACTTTTGGGTTTACAAAAAGACGGATTCACTAGATTCTTTCCCTCATTTCCAAAAAATATCGTCTCCATCCTAGTTGATGGGTCTTGCTCTCCCGCTTTTGTCCCCACAAGGGGTAATAGGAAAAGAGATCCAATTTCCCCTTACATCTTTCTCCTCGTGGCTAAAGGACTGACTAGATCTATCAACTCAACCCTACAACTTGGCCAACTAAATGGTCTTCCTCAGGGTTCCCATGATCTCTCTTCTTCAAACAAGCAATTTGTAGATGATACTCTTCTCTTGGGAATCCTTACTACCAAAGAAGATACTAACCTTAAAAACATCCTTCAAGGCTTCCTTATTGCTTTAGGAACACCCATTAACATGGAAAAATATCAAATCTTCTTTTTTAGTCCATGTTAGTTTTTGAAATTAACATATCTCATTTGCTTGGTTTTCAAAGGAGTTCTCTTCATTCCAAATACTTAGGAGCCCCTCTAACTGGAAATCCTCTAAGCAAAAAGGTATGGGAGAATCTTCTTCTTAAATGCAAAGCCAAACTTTCTTGTTGGACTTTCATATAGCTCAAACTAGATGTGATTAGAATCTGGATTAGGGGCAAAAATTTTCTCAAAAACCAAAGTGATCAGAATTGATAAAAATTTGAACAACAACGTACGTCTCGACGATACAATCCCAACACAACTAGTTTCACTCAAAACAGAGTTTGTATGAGAAAGAGCGTTTTGGTCATTTTGTCAAACAAATAAATTTTGGTACAGGCTGACTCAGATGTTGTCTAGGTGTCCGTACAACCCAGTGAGCAAAAATAATATTCTAGGGAATATTCCCACAGGTGTCTCAACGGGGTCTTGACATTTGGTGGCATGTGATTGGTCAATGGTGTATTGGTTTGACCAATGAGAGGCTGACACGTGGGAAGCCCAAAGGCCGCCATGTGGCCTCTCAAAGGTCAATTAAAATTTATGGAGGCCAGGGTAGTCAAACCCATGACCTCGTCCGCACAAGCCCAAATTCTCTACCTCTATGCCACACGTTGCTTCTTAACAGTCATAGAGCACATTATGTATTTAAAGTTAAATACGTTGAAGTTGGAGTTAACCACTAGCATTAACCGCTAGCAGTAACCCCCCGCATGTGACTAACATGATGCTAATCGCCAACATTAACATTAACCGCTAGGAAGCCTAACCACTAGCTAATCGCTAGCATTAAATGCAGCATGTGAAGGCACTAACACTAACTACTAGCAGTTACATAATCATCAGGGTAATTTAACCACGACATGTGAACGTTAAACACTTAACTCCTATCATTAAGTGCTAACCACACATATTAAGCGTTAAGTGAAGGATTAGTGCTAATTAAACTGGCTTATACACCAATTAATTTTGGATTAGTTTAGTGGTAATTTTGGTGCGACCAACAAATCTAGAATTCCTCCAAATTTGTCAGAGTTAACTGGATTTTTTCCAAATTTAGTGGAGGTTTCCTAGGAAAAACTTAAGAAGCCATAAATTTGGCAGTTTTTAACCAATTTTGGCTCAAAAAGAGTCATTCCTAGATGCTTTGGATGGTTTGAACACAATGGAATAGTTTGCAGAGGCAAAAAGGCACCTCTGCATGTGATTTTGCTGAGTTGAAGTTTAAGGAAGCCTAGGGCCACCAGGGGAGAAGGTCAAGCCTAAATCAGCTGAAGTCCAATTGTAGAGCTCGGAAAGTCATTTTTGGAATTTTTAGGTCTTTTGAATCCAATGGAGTAGGTTGCAAAGTGATTGGAGGACTGCAAGTTCATGTAATGATAGAATTAACCATTAATCCAAAGAGGGACTAGCCATTGAAGTGGTCCAAGGACATGTAGCCCAAGAGAGGTGAACTCCTTTATCATCTTTGTGTTATGAGTTTGTTGTGTTTAAATTCCCTGCATTTTACTTGTTGTATATGTGTTTTAAAACAACTAGTTAACCTCATACGTTTCTCATAAAAGACACTCAATACTTTACACATAATTCCTCACAATTGGGTTAATTTGAGACAATCCTAAACACATTTTTAATATTGATGAGGGAGTTTGCATAGCATTAACAAGTTTTCCCAACATTTCGGATCAAGTTGGTATCAGAGCACTTGTTAGCTCATTTTAACCTTGAGATGGTTTTCCAAGGTTAGCTAGAAAATTAGCTATTGGTTTTGTAATTGTGCAAGGAGAATTTAACTGTGTGCAAGTTTATGTGATGGAAACTTCAACAAGTGATGTTTCTAATCCATCTTACTTAGGAAGAATCTTTGATGAAGAGATGTTGCAAGAGATTATCATCATGAGATATATTGTGAAAGAGTTGTATGAAGATAGGAATGAGAACACTATACTTCAAGAGGAGTTGATGGCCATGAAGGAGGAGAAGCAAGAGCTTCTTGAAAAAAAGCATGAGATGGAGATTCAACTCCATGATGCCAAGGAAACCCCAGTCAAGTATGTGCATGGAAATGAGATATGCAATTCAAGTTTATCTTCAATTTCCTCTCAAAATGAATGTTTTGGTGCTTTTGAAAGACATACTGGAGGAATAGGGTCCAAATTATTGATGAATATGGGCTATGAAGGTAAAGGGTTAGGAAAACATGCACAAGGCATAATTGAGCCAATTGTTGTTGAGGAAATGCCTAGGTATTTGGGTCTTGGTTATGGAAAACATGATGGAGAATACTCCAAAGCCAAGGAGGCACATGAAGGTGTTCCAAGAAGGACTTTCATTACATGTTCATTACCTCAAGCTTGTGAAGTTTGTGTTCATGAGGAATGCAAAAGTTTTATACCCACTTTGCAAGAAGATGCTCATAAGCATGCAACTAATGGAAATGGAAAAGAAGAGGATGTTGAAATCTCTAAGCTAACTGAAACCATTGTTGGTATTCCGAAGAGGGCCACTACCTCATCAAATTCACCTCTTCAAGAAGGTGACAAAGGTGAATGCACAAGGTATAAATCTGCCTTTAATCAAGTTTCTTTTGATTATGATAAACATTGTAATTATTCACATAAGATATGGAGAAAATTTACATGTTCCTTTTGTGTTAGAATAACCATATTGTTTCGAGGTGTTAGAAGAGGATAGCCATACACAGGAAACTTTCAAAAAAAAAAGAGACATAAAGTTAAAGGTGCATTGGATAACAGAAACCATGTTGAAAAGAAGATGCAATTATTTTGCATTCATTGCCATAAGCAGGGTCATCTTGTAGACAAGTGTTGAACTTTACATCCAACATGTCATCCACGACATTTGAAGAAGATGGAGAGAGATTTTGGATGGAATGGAAAAGAGGATTCCATGATTGATGTCGGTCAAGATGATACACATGATGAAGTGCAACTGAAGGAGGTGCCATTAAAATGGTTTGGAAAGAGATGGTTAGATTTCTTAACCAATTAAGGCCTTGCATTTCTTTTAATAGTTGATGAAAATTTTGCCTTGTTGGTGCATTTCCTTGTTATTTGGATACATTTCTTTTCTCCTGAAAGTATGTTGCGTTTTGCATGAAGCAAGATGTTGGAAAAGTAGAGTTATGTTGACTCACTTAGATGCAGCAAAGATGGCAATTTGCAAACTACAAAATTACATGCATGTGGCATTATTGGACTTGCATGTTTATGCTAGGAAGGTGTTTGAAAGTGGAGTATGTTGACTCACTTTATTGCAGCAAATTTGGTCATTTCAACGCTTTAAATATTCGTACATAGCAATGGGATTCTTGTACTTGTGATTGTACTTGTGAGAGAGTTGAGAATTTTTATACATGCATGAGAGTTTGTGTGTGTGAACATTGGAATTTTTAATAGTTTCATTGTGCTTGAACATGCATGAGTGATTGACTTGTGTTGGTTGATTGCTTTTTTAACATGTATGTTGTCAACTTGAGAATGTTGATCATTTGCACATGCATGAGTGTTGGCTTGTGTGGTCGATTTATTATTAAATGTATGTTATATTGACTTGGAAGAGTTGATTTTGTCTCCAAAGATGAAAGGGAGATGTGATGAATTCTTTCATGGGAATGTGGAATTTTTTTTGTAAATCGTCAAGTTGTTGTACATGAATTTGCTTGATTTGAAAGTCAGTTGCTTTGAAGAATGTTTTGTCGACTTGTGCTTAGTAAACCATCGAATAAACACCAAGATGGTTTACACACCAAGATGTAAGAGTACATGGCGATGTTCACAAGATGTGACATTTTTTGCTTTGAAGAAGCAAAATGAAGAGGTCATTAAGTTATATTCTTGCATGAGCGTTTTTCAAGTTTAATGGTGTGAGTTGTGACAAGATGTCGTAGGATTTTGGAAGGTCCACGCTTGAGAAAGAGGCTCATGATTAGCCTTCTTTCTCAAATAATGACATGAGAAGCATGGTAATAGTAGATGATGATGGAATCAAGAAGTGAAAGTGGACAAAAAATGGCAAAAAAATTTGCAGCCCTTATAAAATATCAAATGGTCTACAATGTGATTTGATGTGTTGATGCCAAAAGGCGAGAGAGATGGGGAATGCATTCTTCCAGATGTGGAATTTGGAACCGTGGAGGTAAAAGAATGGTAATTTATTTTCTTGTTATTACCGATATTGGAACTCATTGTTGTAGTTCACTCAAATGGGCTTAAGTTGGACAAGTGGTTTCCAAGAAGAAGCTTGCATCGAATGCATGTGATGCAAGGGAGGAACATGATTCTCAGTGGGAAGGCCATCAGTCAGCTTTCCAAGCACCGAGGGATCGCTTTGGTACAACAAGGTGTTTAATCATCAAGAAACCAACAAGTGTTGGATTGGGTCAGCAACAAAAGGAGAACATTGGTTGAAGTGCCAAGCCATTTGCAAGGCAAGGCATGTCAATGAACCTACGTGGTTGTCATGGAGACTTTTCCAAGTAGAATCAATTAATAGAAATTGGGAAGGAGAAGAGTATTAATCTCTCATCAGATAACCAACTTTTGTGGGTCCAAAAACCTATTAGTGGGAAGGAGTGATTGGAATCTGGATTAGGGGCAAAAATTTGCTCAAAAATAAAAATGCTTGGAATTGATCAAAACATGAATGAAAACATCTATCTCAGTGATACGATCCCAACGCAACTCGTTTCACTCAAAACGGAGTTCGTATGAGAAAGTTAGAGCGTTCTGATCGTTTGGTCAAACAAGCAAATTTTGGTGCAAGCTGACTGGGATGTTGACTAGGCATCCGTACATCCTAGTCAACAAAAAGGATATTCCAAGGAATATTCCTTCGAATATCTCAAGAATATTCTCATAGGTGGCTCAATGGGGTCTTGAAATTTGGTGGCATGTGATTGGTTAATGGCGTATCGGTTGGACCAATGAGAGGCTGACACGTGGCAAGCCCGGAGGCTGCAACATGGCCTCTCAAATGTCAATTAAAATTTTATGGAGGCCGGGGGTGTCAAACCCATGACCTCGCCTGCGTAAGCCCAAATTCTCCACCGTTAACCACATGTTGGTTCTTAACAATCATAGAGCACATTATGTATTTAAAGTTAAATACGTTGAAGTTGGAGATAAGCACTAACATTAATCACTAGTGGTAAACCCTCGCATGTGACCAAAATGATGCTAAACCCCAACCTTAACATTAACTGCCGTGTATCCTAACAGCCAGCTAACTGCTAGCAGTAACTACAACATGTGAATGCACTAACACTAATGTTGGGACAGGGTCCCCTAAGGCCAATTTTGGGGCAAAAGCCCAAGTTTTGGGCAAAAAAGCCAAGTTTTATTGTAAAAATTGTAAAGTCTCTGCAAGATGTGGTCACAGAGCGTGTAGATAGTAAATTTTCATAAAGGGTTTTACCTTTATTTTATGTAAGTTGTGTGAGCTTTAGTAGGCCTACCCATGGTCCGCGGACCATGGGATTGTATAAAAAGGAGAGTCCTAGACAGTCTAAGGCATAGTAAATGACAACAAAAGATGAAGATGAATATAATGGGTAATTAAGAGTAAGAGCGAAGACATCTTAGATTAGAAGAGAGGCTCTGCAACTGCATGCATAGAGGCCTAGAGTAGAGTTTGTAGTTGAGTGTGCGGACCCCTGCAACTGAGTGCGAAAGGAAGTCTTGATTCTATAAGAAGAACATAAACATTAATAAAAGAGATTATTCCAGTAATTCCTATTTTTTGCCTATTTATTTATGTTATGAATGAATGTGCTATGATGTTATCATGAATGATGGGTTTATGAATTAATACTGTATTGATGCGTGATTTTACATTATTTATATTGTTGTATGAACGCAAGTAAGAATCGCTGTTTATGTGAAGAATATCTTGTTGCATGTTAAAGTTATTGAACTCTCAAACCGATCTAGATAAATACAAAGTTAGGAGTAATCACAGAGGCACGTAAGTGGTTGATGCACTTGTTTAGGGTCCGAGAAAGACAGAGGTATAAAAACTGATCAAGGCAAGTTATATCGATAAGCCCTAAAGGCTTATCAATCTGCGCGAAGGTAGGTTTAGGGCACAAAATGACATTACACTAATATTTGGGTGCAAAAACTTGGTTCCAACATCCCCCATACTGCTTTGGGCGAGACTTCAGTCCGCGCTCCGCAGGTTGATGCTGAAAGAGCCAGTAGTGTAGGGATTTGTTTGGAAAACTTAACTCTAAACCTAGGTAAGGACCCACTAAGCCAACAAATGGTTTTGTTGCCAGGACCAAGATATACATAAAGAGATGTGTGATGGCGCATCATGTGAATCCAACAAAGAAAGAAATTGAGGAGTGGTTGGTAGAAAGATCCACGAATTCGCGGTGCAAGAAAAGAAAATCTGCGATTGATGAAAGAACAATGGTTGGACATGTATCTGTACACAGAGATAAACAAATTTTTTTTTTTATGTTCCTTCCTAATCAAGCTATACAAGTGGATCACTAAATTGCAGATGACCAGGGAAGGTGGATGCTTGACGATTCAATAGTGTGGACCCTAGAGTTAGTGCGGAGATTCGAATCCTCTGAAGATAAGATTGCACGCACTGTCGATCACTAGATGCATCATGTCCTTTGAGGATTTGTGACATAATTCGTGGTCAATACCTCGGTCAGCTACAATGAAGTAGAGCGACACTTCTTCAAGGGATCGCGAGGTAAGTATTTAAGATATTTGAACACTTGGATTAAAATGCTTTTTTGTGAAAAGCAGGTTATGCAATTACCTTGATTTTTGGCTCTACGCAAAGTGGAAAGTTATTCAGGGATAAAGGGAGAACATGCCCTAAATATAGCCCGCTGATTGTGCCTCCTCTGAGTGACAATGAAGGAGCAACACAGGATTCACCGTAGAGTGCTGTCCAGTTAATAAGGCAAGGTTTCTCGCGAATACCCCATCCGCCCACACCACCTCCATCTCCAGCTCAACAACATACACCTTTGCCCACACCGCCACCTCCTTCGCCACCATTCAATATGGAAAATGTAGTGAAGTTGCCCATTTTCAAGGGCTTCGGTAATGAGACCTGGACCAATTTTGGTTCATTGCAAAGGCTGTATGGACAACCCAGAACATTACAGATGATCAGATGAAGAAAGCAGTGTTGGTTACTGCTTTGTAGGATCACGCACTAATGTGGTACATTAAGTACTGCACTGATAACCTAACAACCGCGTTGGCAGACATTCAGACTACACTAAATAAGGAATTCAATAGACCCAATTCTGAAGTGCAATCAATCGTTGGATTCAAGGAAATCATGATGAAGCCTGGAAAGACACCTGAGAGCTAGATCAGAGATTGAAATGCAAGATCTATGAAGCTAAGATGAATCTTACAGATGGACAACACCGCGAATGGTTTGTAGCTTTGCTCTTGCCTCACCTAAGGGCTGCTTTATCACAAAAAAAGATTGGGACCCAGGCGGAAGCCTTGGAGATTGCGATGAGATTGCATGAGACACTGATCCAAGATGATGCTTTGGGAGTTCAACAGATTCATGCAGAGTTTTAGAATCTTTGCCTAGAGTTTCAAAGTCTGAAGAAAGATAGGGGAGCTCGGCCAGAGGTGCGCGAAGCAGTTTTGTGTCTGAAATGTAAGAGTCAGGGGCATGATAAATATCACTGCACTGTCTTCATGAATTATGTTGCAAGAGGAGGGTTGATGCCTCTAAGGCCAAAATCTCAATCCGGGGCAAGTACAGGGCTAGGGTTGTGGTGTGCTATCTGTCAGGTAGCTAGAAAACATGTGACAAACAATTGTCACTTGCTGCAGAAATTTGTACAGACACCACAACAACTCTTCTGCAACTTATGTAAATTAGTGGGTCACGATCAATGCAATTGCCATAGCTATGAGTTAATGATGGAGAGAACGCCCACGTGTCAGATGAAGACAAAAACTTGACCTCCGGATTAAGGCAATAGGTGAGTGTGAGGAGGATATCAAAGGCAGGGACGAGGTCGAGATGGAGGAGGACTTGTGAGAGGTCAGGGAAAAGTTATTTGCTACAATTATGGAGGTCGAGACACCATGCATGGGAGTGTACCATCCTGATGCACTTGTCGTGCCGATACTGTACTCAGTTTGACCATGCAACAAAAGAATACCCTATATTAATAGCTAAGATGTGGGAAAAGTGAATGCAGCCTCACCAACCTACCCAGAATCTACATATGATGAGGGTTGAACCCAACGAAGAGGATCCTAACGTGAATATTGTGCTACGCAGTGGAATGAAAACTGGAAAAGATAAGGGAAAGTAGCCTGAAGAAAGTGAATGGGTTTGCAAAGCTCCAGAAAAGGAGGTTGGATTTGATTTAGAGCAAATGAAAGAAACCTTCATGGAAGCGAAGAAAAGCTCCGTTGAGGCTTCTACCTTAGGAATCCAGGATAAGTAGTTTGAAGAAATGGACCCATCTATGGTTACTACCTTTTTGGAGACCTGTATGAAACTTCTGCGCGATAGCAAGGCTGTGAAGGGATTACAACAGTTGATAAATAAATGTGCTAGTAAAGAAAATTCTCCTGAGGGCACGCGCATAGTCAGGAAAATTGATAAGCATTATGCAAGAACAGGGCGTGAGATGAGGCTCACCGTGCAAATAGGCGAATATGAAATGGACCAAGTTATTTTGGATCTTGGGTCAGATGCAATTTTTTTTCCTAAACAAACATGGGAGAGAATGGGGAGACCTACACTGCAGTGGTCCCCAATTCAATTGAGGATGGAGAATCAACAAAAGATTATCCCCATGTGAAGATTGCAGGGATTGATTGTAGATATTGAAGGTGCAAGCATGTTAGCTGATTTTTAAGTGATAGAGATTGTTGATGAAATAAATCCCTACCCCGCGTTCCTTGGGATCGACTGGGCTATTGACATGACTGGTGTGTTAAATTTGAAGAAGCATACAATGTCATTTGAGAGGAAATCGCTCAGTGTAGTAGTATCTTTGGACCTTGCAGAAGGACCGTGCTATATTGAACCGGTCCGTGACTATGAAAGTGATAATGATTTGGACCAGATCTACAAAATAACAACGTGAGACCAAGGTTGGGTGAATCCAACAGTAGATGGACACATTACACGGGACTACAAAAGTATCTACACTCCACTATAACATGATGATTAAATCGTTGCGTTGTGTATCATTGGAGGTAAGGAGTTTGCCTTATTATGATGTTCTAACTGACATAGGTAAATTTTTGGATGCATTTTAAAGGGAAGTGCCTAAGAAGCATCACTTCCAAGCACTGGATTTGGCGCTGTGCGCTACGCCCACAAGATGGTGGGGTACGCATAAACACAATTTTGATGGATGGCGTGACTACAAAAGAATGATGAGGGTGTATTTTGGTCGCTAAAAAGTGTGATTGACAGAGAAATATGATGGGAGGAGTGATCCGTGCGATCATTTAGCAAAATGGACTGATGCTTATAGGCCAGAGCCGCAACCGGAGTGGGTGCATTTGTTCTGTCATACTTTGGATGTAATACCAATGAATTGGTACCTAGAAACAGAGCTTTGCCATGACATAGACGAATGGGATATTTTGAGACAGGGATTCTTGATGACATTCAACTTTGAGGATGGATTCAAGTGCATCAATGAAGCATTGTAGGAGGTCAAGGTTGCAACCTTCAGAATCCTGCAGGATCCCTTGGATTTGATTCAATTAGATTGCACCGACCAGCTGCGCCATGCACTAGAGTGCTACAATGTGATTGTTGAAGAAGAAGACAAGGATCCAAGGAACATTAATATCCCAGAGGGAGAAGGTCACCACAAAGTTGAGGGGCTGCAGATAGAGAATCCAGATATCACCGCACTGCTGAAAACTAGACAAGTGAACATTGGCACAGAGGCAGAGCCAAAGTTTGCGAAGATAGGGGACTTTGGGATGATTCCACAGTGGACAATGTCATCGCGTTTCTCCATGAATATCAGGATTTGTTTCCTATAAACTTTTTAGACTTGAAAGGAATAATAGGGGACTTAGGTATCATAAAGATTACTTTGAAGCGAGATGCAAAGCCTATTCAACAGAGGCCATATCACCTTAATCTTAAGTACAAGGAAAAGGTCTGCTTGGATTTGGACAAGATGTTGGTAGTGGGTATCATTGAACCAGTGGAGGAATCCGATTGGGTGAGTCTAATGGTTGTCTAGGAAAAGAAGGAGAAGGATGAAATAAGAATTTGTGTGGATCTCAGGAAGTTGAACGATGCTTGCATGCATGATCCTTTTCCAACTCTATTCACAGACAAAGTGTTGGATAATGTTCGCAGGCAGGAGCCCTATTCATTCACAGATGGGTTCTCTGGACACCATCAAATAAATATTGCGCCAGAGGACATGAGTAAGACGACATTTGCGACAGAGTGGGGATGCTTTCAATATATGGTAATTCCTTTTGGACTTAATAATGTGCTGACAATCTTCTTGCGTGTAGTCATTGCGGCGTTCAAAGAGTTCATTCACAAGTTTTTGGAGGTATATTTTCATGATTGGACAGTGTTTGGACTGGTAAAATGCCATTTAGCTAGTTTGCGCTTGATGCTAGATACATGCTGGAGGTATTAGATCGCGCTAAACTTGAAGAAGTGTTTATTTTGCATCCCTTTCTGGATATTGCTGGGTCATGTTGTGTATAGACAAGGATTAATGGTGGACCCTGCTAAGATCGTGATCATAATTAATTTGGAGGTACCAAGGAGTGTTAAACAACTTTGTGCAACACTGGGTCATACTGGATATTATCGAAAGTTCATCAAGAGTTATGCTCAGATTACTGCGCCAATGGAGAAACTGTTGAAGAAGGATGCTACATTCTGTTGAAATGAAGAATGTTACGGAGCTTGGATGTGTTAAAGGAGAAGATGGTCACTGCACTGATCCTAGTCTTCCCAGACTGGAAGAAAGAGTTTCATGTGCATGTGGATGCATCATGTATTGCGTTGGGAGCAGTATTGGCATAGGTCGGTGAAGGAGAACTACATCAATTGATAGCCTTTGCAAGAAGGAAGTTTTCAAAGGTTGAAAAGAATTATTTGACGACAGAGCGTGAAGGGTTGACTATGGTGTACGTACTCTAGAAGTTCAGGCATTACTTTCTAGGCAGACACTTTAAGATGTATACAGACCATTCTGCATTAAAGTACCTAGTCAATAAGCTTGTGTTGGGGGGAAAATATGCAGATGGCTATTGTTGTTTCAAGAGTATGATTTCGAAGTCATTATGAACCCAAGGTGATTAAATGTAGGGCTGATCATCTGTCACACACTGAAACAGGAGAGGAGCCTACTAATTTGGAGGAAGGACTTCCTGACGTGCATCCCTTTGTGGTGCGCATTGAAGACAATCATTTTTCAAACATTATCCACTTCTTGACTACAAGAATGACTCCAGAAGGATACACAAGTCAATAGAAGAAGGAATTGGTGGTGTGCACGACATATTTTTCTGTTATTGTAGGTCACTTGTATAAGATGGGATAAGACAAGATACTACGACACTATGTGCCTAATTTTGAAAGAAGCAGTATCCTAGCTCAAGCCCATGGAGGAGTTGCGGGAGGCCATTATGTAGGAAAAGAAACAACACAGAAGATTTTACACGCTAGGTTATGGTGGCCAACATTGCATAAGGATCCCAATGCATATTGTGGAGCATGCGATGCATGTTAGAGAACCAACAGACCATCATGGTGGGATGAGTTTCCTTTGAATATGCAGATATCATTGCAGCCATTTGAGAAATGGGCAATTGTTTTTGTATGACCAATTTAGCCTCCAGGAAAGAAGACAGGTGCACGATATATTATCACTGCGACCGAGTATTTGACCAGATGGGTGGAGGCGTAGCCTGTAAAGGACTGTACAGGGGAAACAACAATAAAATTTCTGTTTGAGTATGTGTTGACCAGGTTTGGTTGCCCAAAAATTTTAATGAGTGATTGCAGTATGCATTTCCTTAATGAAACGATCAGCGCGCTGACAGAGGAGTTCCAAGTTTATCATCAGAAGAGTACACCATATCATCCTCAGGCTAATGGGACGATTGAAGCCTTTAATAAGATATTGGAGAACACACTGAAAAAGGTTTTCAATATGCAAAGGAATGATTGGGACGTGCGCGTATCAGCTGTGTTATGAGCCTATAGAACTACTTGTAAGAAGTTTATGGGTCAGAGACCGTTTAGGTTGGTCTATGGCGTGGAGGTTGTGATGCCTATGGAGTATATCGTGCCTAGTCTACACATAGTGCATTCATAGGGATGTCAGAACGTGGAGCCTTAGAAGAGCGGTTCGCGTAATCGACATCGGTCTAGGAAGATAGGTTTTTGGCTGGATTCCTTCAGTAGGTGCAGAAGGAACATGAAAAAGCTTGGCATGATCGGCACATCAAACTGCACACCTTCAAGGTAAATGATTTAGTTTATTATATGATAGCAAGTTTGATAAATTTCCAGGAAAATTTCAGATGCATTAGATGGTGCCATATGTGATCAAGAAGATTAACAATGGTGGAGTAGTTCAGCTTGTGAAATTGAATGGAGATCCATTTCCAGGAAGGGTAAATGGTAGCCAATTGATGCCATACACCGAGGATCTAACTCGATGACTACATTATGGTAGCACAGTCTTAGTACTCCACGCAGCTGCAAGGAGGTGTGAGAATATAAAATACACTTCCCGGATTGTAGAGTTGCATGATGAGAAGTTTGCGCGAAACACAAGGGTGTCACGGTACCAGAAGAAGCACGAAGGGAGCTGTGCTACAGGGGTGGAGACCACGCAACATAGCCAAAAAATGACCATTACCATCATTGTTAATAATTTGAATGCTAGAAGATGGTTAGGAGAAGCGGACGGTCTTCATTTAAGGCATTTAAGGCTGAAATCAAGAGTGAAATCTTTGGGAATATGTTGCCAATCTCTCATTTATGGACAGATTTTGGGGGGAATTATTGAATTTGATTTCGAATTCACCTATAAATTACAGGTGGCCATCCAATGAGAAAGAATTTGCATTCTGAGCATTTCTAAGTTATGCTATCTATTGTGCATGAACTGTGAGTTCTTTGAGGATTTGATCACAAGCCCCGTGTTCGCTCAGTATTTTGAGTCAGACAAAAAGCTTATCTACGACTTCATGTTAGGAGCAGGTCCTGTAGAAACCATAAGTGTTGGAGAGACTATTTATTCTGAGAGATCTGCCCATGAGGTTGTGCGTATGGAGGTTCTAGTGACAGTGCCTACGGCATCGAAGCTGCCTAGGCCGAATCCTATGCCGATGAGGGAGGTCCCTAAGCCAAAGAAGGATAATCCAAAGAAGCTGATGCTGTTGCACGAGTCACTGAGGAAACATGAAACTACATAGGTGCAGTAGAAAGAAAACCCGAGCGTGTAGGAGACGGGGAAGGTGGTAGATCTGGAGGTAGAGGAAGGCGTGAAAGACACAGATATTGAGGGGGTAGACCCTATTTCTAAACTGCCAGAGTATGTCCCTCCATGCCAGGGCAAAGTAAAAGTACTGAAAGACCCAGATGAGGGAAAATTCCTCCTTAACACACCCCTGTTACCGGAGAACCTACCCTTTGAAGGTTCACACTTGGCACAGATCCCACATCTGAAGCTTGAATATTGGGATTTGGCGGACCTCAAGAGGTTCCCCTACCTTGCAACAGACACCTCACGAGGAGGATTTTCTACAAGGAGTCTAGTGTCACCATGCTGGATCCAGTGGAGTGGATTCATGGAGTTAACAAATCGGGGTTACTGAACCTAATATGGGTGCCTCACTACTACCGTGCTCCGATTAATTTGACTGCCATCAAGTAGTTGTTGTTCCTAGTGCACGACGGGTACCTGTGGATGAGTGAGCCAATCCCCGTAACCAATATGTTGTTCCATCAGATCACATTACTAGCTCATTCAGGGCTAAATTCAGCCAAGGTGTTTGGTAGAATGACGATTGAGCGCGACCTTGCTAAGAAGATGAAGGAAAATTTAAAACATGGTAAGAAGCTGCGCTGGTATTCCATTACTAGCATTAGTTACCCTGTGGTAAAAGGTGGCTACCCAAATTTTAGCTAGTAAAGTGATGAGAAAGTGTTGTGCGGATGAGGTGCCAACACCAGTGGTTTCAATAGGGACTTGGTGCATGGAGGGCATATAGTTTAACTAGGCATGCTACCTGTGCGGTGAGTTCCTTGCGAATTATAGAGAGGCACAGGACCAAAGTAAGACCTTTCATTATTCATGGCTAGTGCTTTCAATTGTGATGGTCATAGGGGAGTCGCCAGAGGACAACCAGTTTCCTCCGATTGAGACAAATTTACTAGAAACAACAAAGTTTGCATCTTTAAGGGCCACAAAGGATGTTGCGCGGGTTAGAGAAAGCAAAGTCTTTTGGGTACTGATGGAGGCAAGCATCTGCACAACCATCAACCTAAAGCCGTGGTTGTCGCCAACCGTGTTCAAGCAGTTGTTGGGGTACACAGAGTTCAAAGCAGATTTCCACCATATTTATATCCAGGTGTTTAAGGACCCCAACCAGAAATGGTTTGACTTACCCTACCTGGCCATGGATGACACGATTGTAGAAGTCATCAAGCGTTGGCCAGTAGACTGGCATGTTGCATTCAATGAGGCTGCCGGGACTAGTAAGTTCGTAGAGAAGCATAAAAAGGAAGCAACTAGACTGAAGGTTCAACAGTGGGCTTAAAAGAGGAAGAAGGAGACCGAGGAGAAGGCCCGAGCAGAAGTAGAGGATGCTATGAAGGAACATGCAGAGCAGGGAGACCGTGGTTCTGACAGAAGTAAAAAATATCCTTCACCCAAAACGAAGGAGGAAGAGTGGTCAGAGAAGGGTGGTGTAGACCAGAAGGAAAACACTCTCTATCGAGTGAAGTGGTATAGGGAGCAAGAAAAGGAAGGACCACACAAGAAGACAAAGGCCTCCAAGTCATTGCCAGAATCCAATTACCTTGACAGAGGACAACTTGGACGATATTGGCAATAAGGTACAGGTTACAACAACAAAACTATTGTAGTAGTTTGAGCAACAATATAAGTATGCACTAGGCACCATATAAATGGGTCTGTGTGAGCTACAGATCCAAAAGACTTGACTCCAGGCAACTGCAAGACAGAGCAGCGCTACCTCAACTAGTTTGGCACTGGTGACCACTCAAGCAGCAGAGTTGGTTCGGTTAATGGATCTCTGGGCGATTAAGCTCCCTGATGGAGCTTTGAACGTGAAGGTGGCCACTAACAGGGAAATTGTCAGCACTTTGAAGAATGTGGGCCTCAACTTGGTCACGCTCCCCAATGAGTTCCTTCACACACTGCAAGTAGGTGTGATCGCAAAGCTTAAGGCTCAAGAGTAGCGCGCGCTGAGCATGATCAGTGAATACAAGGTCAATAATGAACATATGTTCGTGGATAAGACAAAAACATTGGAAGCATGGAAGAAAGTGCAGACGCAGAATGAGCAGACTGCAGTCGTGGTGGCCGAGGCATGCAAGACAGTCCTTGAACGACATATCCTGAAGGAAGTGCCGGTGGAGTCCAAGATCAAGAAGTTGGCTGCAGGTGTGCATGAAGAAAAAACAGAAGTGGCAAAGGTAAGTTTGAATTAAACCTGAAGATAACAGAGATTGAGTTGAAGTCACAACCTTCAACTCCACCAGAGGTTAGAGAATAATGTGAGGCTACTGTAAATGATGAAGTTGTAGTAGTAGATGCTGTGGTGGCAGATTTCACCGCACTCTTTGAGTAGTCCATGGAGGTAGTCACAACACTCCAGGAAGATCCTAACCTACAGAGGTCGAATACAGAAGCCTGTGAATTGTAGCAATGGTATGATCAAGCAAGAGTGACGACACACACCGTCTCTATATCACAACGACTCGCCAAGCTGCATGAGACAAAGCAGTTGCTTGAACAGGTGGAGGTAGTGCAAAGGAAAGAGGCGGTCCTCAAGGTTAGATTGGGGCCTTAGCTGGACAAGGCCTACGTTATCTCTGCCACCATTGAGGAGAAGTTGGCGGGCCTACAAAGAAACAACAGAAGATAAAGGAAGATAGTGCAGGACCAACAACAGAGAAATTGGTGGAGCATATCAAGGAGGCAGCCACACAAAGCATGACTCACAGTAAGATCTCCGCACTAGCACAATGACTCGAGTGCGAGTCATGATATTTTTGTTGGGGGCCTGTTGGGACAGGGTCCCCTAGGGTCAATTTTGGGGAAAAAGCCCAAGTTTTATTGTAAAAAGTGTAAAGTATCCGCAAGATGTGGTTGCGGAGCGCGTAGATAGTAAAGTATCATAAATGGTTTTACCCTTCTTTTATGTAAGTTGTGTCATCTTTAGTAAGCCTACCCATGGTCCGCGGACCATGGGATTGTATAAAAAGGAGAGTCTTAGAGAGTCTAAAGCATAGTAGATGATAACGAAGGATGAAGATGAATGTAATGGGTCTTTAAGAGTAAGAGCAAAGAAGTCATAGAGTAGAAGAGAGGCTCTGCAGCTATGTGCACATAGGCATAGAGTAGAGTCCGTAGTTGAGTGAAAGGACCCCTACAACTGAGTGCGCAGGGAAGTCTTGAGTCTGTAAGAAGAAGAAAAGCATTAATAAAAGAGATTATTCCAACAATTCCTATGTTTTGTCTATTTATGTCTGTTATGAATGAATGCGCTATGATGTTATGATGAATGAAGGGTTTATGAATTAATAATGTATTGATGCACGATTTTACATGATTTATATTGTTGTATGAACGAAAGTAAGAATAACTATCTACGCGAAGAATATCTTGTTGCATGTTAAAGTTATTGAACACTTAAGCCAATCTGGGTAAATACGAAGTTAGGAGTAATCACAGAGGTGCGTAAGTGGTTGATGTACTTGTTTAGGGTCTGCGAAAGACAGTCGTAGAATTTCACAGAGGTATAGAAACTGATCAAGGAAAGTTATAATGATAAGCCCTAAAGGCTTATCTATCTGCGCGAAGGTAAGTTTAGGGTACAAAACGACATTACACTAATCTCTGGGTGCATAAATTTGGTTCCAACATCCCCCCACACTGCTTCAGGTGAGACTTCAGTCCGAGCTTCGCGGGTTGATGCCGAAAGGGCCAGTAGTGTAGGGATTTGTTTGGTAAACTTAACTCTAAACCTGCATCAGGAACCACTAAGCCAACAACTAACCACTAGCGGTTACATAACCATCAGGGTAACTTAACTGCCACATGTGAAAGTTAAACACTTAACCGCTAACATTAAGTGCTAACCGCATGGATTAAGAACTAAGTGGAGGATTAGTGATAATTAAATTAGGTTATCCACTAATTAATTTCGAATTATTTTGGCGGGACAAACAAATCCGTAATTCCTCTACATTTGGCGGAGTTAACTCGAGTTTTTCTAGATTTAGTGGAGATTTCCTAGGAAAAATTGAAGAAGCCATAACTTTGGCAGTTTTCAACCAATTTTGGCTTAGAAATATTCATTCCTAGATGATTTGGATGAAATGAACATAATGGAATAGTTTTGAGAGGCATAAAGGCACTTCTATGTGTGATTTTTCTACGTTGAAGTTTAAGGAAGCCTAGGGCCACCAGGAGAGCAAGTCAAGCCTAGATCAGTTGAAGTCCAATTACAAAGATTGGAAAGTCATTTTTGGGGTTTTTGGGTCTTTTGAATCCAATGGAGAAAGTTTCAAAGAAATTGGAGCACTGTAGGTGCATGTAATAAGAGAATTGACCATTAATCCAAAGAGGGCCTAGCCATTGAATTAGGTCCAAGGAGATGTAGCCCAGGAGGGGTGAACTCCTTTATCATCTTTGTGTTACGAGTTTGCTATGTTTTACTTCTCCACATTTTACTTGTTGTATATGTGTTTAAAAGATCTAATTAACCTCATACATTTCTCATAAAAGACACCCAATAATTGACACATAGTTCCTCACAATTGGGTTAATTTGAGACGATCTTAAACACATTTTTAATACTGATGAGGAATCTTGCATAACATTAACAAGTTTTCCCAACCATTCAGATCAAGATGATGGCTTGATCTTGCTCAATTTTTTCCTTCAATCACTTCCCAACTATCTTCTCTTAGCAATGGTATCCCCCAAATCCATCCTAAACAAGATCGTAAGTATTTAGCGCAACTTCCTCTAGGGGGTTACTGAAAGGCACTAAAAATGGGTTAGAGATTACATGGGATAAAATATATCATTTGAAAAAAGGAGACCTTAGTCTCCAAAATCTAGATATACTTAGTAGAGCCTTACGCGATACAAATTGGTGGAGATGGATCAAAACCCCAAAGGCCTTATGGAGAAAAATGGGAAAACATAATTATGCCCCCAATACCTAGGAATATTATCTCACTAGAATGATAAGCAACATTAGGGGTTCTCATATATGGAATGCTACTTGGAGCAATACATATCTTGTCTAGGAGCATAGTTTTTGGGAAACAAAAATTGGGAATAATGCACTGTTTTCGGATTCCTCGTGGCATCAGTGGACAAAATTATCTTAGAATGAAAAACTTCACCCAACTAGGAACTCCCTCATATCCAACAACCAAATCTGGGTTGTAAATTACTAAGACTCATGCCCCTACACTTCCTAATGGTAAAATTGGAAGTCATGTGAGGAATGGATTGAGCCTCCCTCCCAAAACGAATGCACAATTATCAAGAAAGAATTAGCCAAAAAGAAGAATTAGTGTTCAAGAGGGAAATGACATTCTTTATTTAGGTTATTGTCCTTTAGGAAATTTTAACCTCTCTAAATCTTTCATTCGTCTCATAAGAAACAACAATGAGGATGATCAAGGAAAATGGCATAAAATATGGAATTTGCCCAAAATCACTCTTTTTATGTGGCTTCTTTTATGGAACAAAACATTGACATGGGACAAGCTTCAAAGTAATGGTTTTCAGGGCCTTTCAGTCTGTCTTCTCTATTTATCCAATTTAGAAAATGTCAATAATATTCTTAATGACTACAACTTCTCTACTTCTATCTGGGACCACCTTGATATGGCTTTTCAACAAATCGACATAATAAAAAATAATGTCCTCTCCGCTATAATTTTGGTGTGACTCCCCTTTTAATAATTTCATTGTCAACAAAGCATGGAAACTCATCCTAAGATTCATCCCATGGGAGGTTTGGAAGGAGTGTAACATATGAACATTTGAGAATATCAAGGTCTCCATAGACTTTATTTGGAAATCTATCTTAACTAAAATATAGAGAAACAATTTATTCTCTTCCTTGGTCCTCCAAAGGTTGGAAACGAAATCAACCTAAAAAAATTATTCTAGTCAAAATGGGTCTCTCCCTCTATTCCTTATGGAAATTATCATTATCCCCAATTTCTTCCCTTCCAACCCTTCCTTCTGGTCCACCCCTCTCAAGTAATTCATCAAACTTAACTTCAATGGGGGTTTGAAAGGAAATACAAGCCAAGCTAGTTATGGTGGAGTATTTCATAATGTTAATGTGAGGATTGTACATGTTTATACAGGTGACATAGGCCTCAACACTAATAATGCTGCTAAAATGTAGGCACTAGAGTAGGGTCTCTTAATTTCTATCCATAAACAATTTCACAAGCTCGTTATTAAAGGAGATTCCAAGACCATTATCAATATCTTCCACAAAATCCAATGTGGATCAAATCCTTCAAAAATCTCTAAGAGTTGGAGGTTGGAAGCTCGAATAGGTAATACTGCAAAACTCCTAGAAAAAATCACAGCTCCCCACCTCTCTCATGTCTCTAAAGAAGGAAACAAATTGACTGACAAGCTACGCAATTTTGGCCTTAACATCATAGCTCTTCCCCTTGACTTGTATTGGTGTGAGGAAATTACAGAATCCATTCAAACTCACTGTTAAGATATGGCTATGAAGGACATTATTCCCCTAAGGAGGGTTCCTAGGAGTAGGAGTACCCCCCTGCCTTGGTATGATGTTGGCTCACATGAAAGGGAGTTGCATCTCCCACTATACTTGGTGCATTACATGCGCTACTATCAGTTCATCGATCATGCCATGAAGTCGACACAAAGCTAAACATCATTTGAATATGACAGGAAACATAGAGAGGTATATGAGGGACTCAACATGGGAATTATATTAGATTGGCATAGCAAGAGGAAAAAGTTGATAGTATAGAATGCAAGCTAACCATTCTTGCTAGGAGATTAGTGGAAACATCTCCTTCTCCTCAAATGAGGGTAGTGACTAGCCAATGTGGATGCCTGGAGATTTTGTCCTATAGTTTGCTATGCCTCACTGTGCTTTTGCTTGTGGCACTAGTCTTTTTTGTCTTTTCATGTCAATGTATGTCAAGGTATGGAACAACTAGACTGTTTTTATAAGTTTCTATTTACAAGATGTTCTAGTTAGACGAGGCCTTAGCAACCTCAAGCCTCTGAACTTATGTTATTGATTTGGTTTCCTTTTAGGAAGACAAGTAGTAAAAAAAATTGGTCTATATAATCATCATTTGACGTAATGCAAAGTGTCAAACTTAATTAAAAGAAAAGAAAAAACAAAAAAACAAAAAAAAATAATAAATTTAATTACAATATTACA
>APFE031406422.1:113068-141831 GCA_000404065.3 Pinus taeda
GTTTGATAAGTTTTCACCGCGCAAACACATTTACCCATTTTCTAAAGTTAAAAACCCACCGCGCCATGAAAAATTAAGCCTTTAACGCGCGCGCGCCTTTGCTAAACCCCACACATCTCCCTTTCCCGTCCACTGTCGGATCGCCTCCCCCAGATCCGACGGTCCTTGATCACATCGCGTGCCCGATTACGGTGGTAGGTTACCACCCGATGTCCGACAGTTTTCCCGTCGTACACCGGGACAGGTGGCGACCTCCCATTGCATTGGGCCACCCCTGACAGAAACCACCTCCATACCAAAGGCGGTTCGATGCACAGGGAAAACCGCCCTCCCCTCACATAACAGGAGCGCCACCTCATCCTGCCAGGTCGCCTCCACGTCACCTCACCCTGCCTGCGTCCGGTCCACGTCACCCTGCCACGTCACCTTGATGACATCAGCATGCTGACGTCACATCCGTACCAAAGGACCCCACTGCTAACGTCAGCAGCCAAAAAACTGAAAATTCGCGCAAGAAGAAAAATCGTGCTTCGGAGCTCCGGAATGAGAAACAGAGGCAGTTTTCGATGCGCGATTAGTGCTAATCACGCATCGCTATGGGAAATAAGCCATATTGGGGAATCTTTAGGGAATCTTTTGATTCCTTGGCCCGTTTTGCACCGAAAAGGCCCGAAATTGCCCGATTTTGCCAAATTAAACCGATTTGAAGACAGGAAGAGACCAGAGACAGAGATTAAAGAGTATAAGATCAAATTCACAGAGAGAAAACACGTCAAAGAGTATCAGAAAGAGGCGGAGACCATCAATGTAGCAGCAAAGAGTATCAGCGAAGATCTTAACAGTGGCCCAAAGCAGGAGAAAATTTAATACCTTCCAGCAAAGTCAAAGAAAGAGGGCGAGGCACTCAAAACTCTCAAATCATGGTTATTGCACATTTAACTCGCACCAGAACAGAACTGCAGATCCCAAAGCATAGTTATTCCAGCAGTACTGCATCGAGGCTCCAAGGGCCACATTGCACTCCTTTTAATCCAGCTACCTCTGACACAGTTCAATAGATATTTACCTACATTTAATTTTGGCACAATTTTAGGTTTAGAAAGCTCCTTTTGCAGACCTGTTTTAGGTCAATTGTAATAAATAAGTTTGAGATATTTTCACTATAAAAACAACCCTGAATACTGTATTACGGGTTGGTTGGTTGGTTGATTAGTCAACAAGCTGTCTCTAGTTGATTTTGCTCCGGGAGAGACTCGCACTGTAATATCTGATAAGTTTCTATAATCAAAGACTAGTTATGAGCCTTGGAGAACGGATTGTTCACTGTGTTTACTGGTTGAAGAGTGATTATGGAATTCTCGTGCTGTGCATAACTCAATAAGTGCTTCTTACCTCTGTTTTCATTCATGAATTACGCTCTTAAACAGCTGAAAGAAAGATTAGCTTAGAATTTGTTTAAATACACTTTATGCTCAATTTCTGTTGTTTCTTTATGTTTTCCTATGTTTAAGCATAAATATGAATTCCACATGGCTCATGTTTGCCTTAACCCAAGACAGTTATCCAAGGATTCTTCATTGCCCCTAGATAGAGATCATCTTTCCCTCTGTTAAGTTAAATGAGAGATTCTTAAGTGCCCCTCATTCCTTACCTATCATTCATCCTTTTAGTCTGAAGATTGTGTTATGAGCAGCTATCCTGCTTCATTATTTCTGTTATGACCATAAAGACGCACTGATAATCCTAACCCGTGACTCCATACCCAATGGTTTGAAACTTATCACTTCATAAATTGCTTCTCTGCCTGAAAGCATTTTCCTTCCATCCAAACACAAACAAAAACCCCTGAGCCAAAAGCTAGCCTAAAATCATCAACAAAGTTGAATCATTAAGAGAGTGCCCTCTCTGATTGCAGGTGGGCTAGAACCTGCAATCCAAAAATTGGTTTGTGGTTACCTCGGCCATATCCCTACAGGAGCCTAGGGACAACCTGAGTGATAACAGGATAAAATATGCCATCCGAAAAAAGAAAGAGACCTTAGGCTTTGCAATCTAGACATATTTAGTAGAGTCTTAAGTGCTAAAACTTGGTGGAGATGGATCTAAATTATTTGTAATTTTAACACAATATCATTATTGTATATTACAACATTGATGTATATGAATCATGTGGAAAATGAGGCTTTCAAAATAAATTTACAAGTTGGGTATGTTTTTAGGACATCATTTATGTTACACATTTAATGTGTCAAAGTTAAGATGAGCGATATGAACTAAAATTGGGAGTCCAAGAAACCTTGGAAGATGTCTCTAATAATCAAAATGATGTATTTTATTGTGTATCATATTAATGAAGAACAATTCATGCTTATATCTTAATTTGAGTTTAGTCCAATGGTGCTATTAGAGAAGATGTTAGGTACCTATTTCATTAGGGTTATGGTCAGGTATACAAACTATCATTAGTGTTATTCCTTGAGAATGTTCTATGGAAAAGAATAGTTCCAAGACATCATTGGAATAAAATATCCTCCTCGCTTTTGGTTAACTAAAGGTTTCAACCATTGAAGGGGGTATCTCTCAATATAATGAAGGCTTAAATATTTGTTTTTTTCCCAACAATGGGAGATATGCAATTTTGGAAAAAAATAATTCCAAGTACATAAATATTAATTCATCACAAATAGATGATAACTTCGCTATATGGAGTGCTAAATAATGCAAATGCAATATTTTTATTACTTAACCGGCATGAAAGTAAAGAGATAAATAAAATGGAATTTCTTAGATGCAATCATGTAAGATAATCATTTCATGAAATGTAGATATGGAAAACAATGAAAAATATTTTGAAACACTTCAAGCATGAAAATGTAATTTACTCAACGCCACCATTAGTACTAAATGTATTCCAACAAAGTTGATATCAGTAAATATACCATTTCATACATAAAAATGAGCAAACAATTTTTCATCAAGTGAAAAAATAATTGTGATATCCAATCTTTTAAAGTTTACATATTTGGCTTATAAAAAATGAAGTCTTTACAAAGCATAATAGTTTTAAAGTTGAATTTCTTCAAATGTAAGAATAAACTAATATAGAACTTGTAAAGTAAGGGATAACTCCTTTACATAAACCAATTCTCAAACTAAAATTCTCTATTTTTATGTGATCGGTTCAGTTGCAATGAAACAATGTTCAATATTATTGATATCTTCGATGCTTCCTTTTATTTCTTCCTAAGGTATGCAACGATTACTCCTTAGTAACTATTTTATTAATATTGATGGATTTTTCATTTTCTTTAGCTTTTGCATTCCTAACCAATATCTAGGAGCTAAGAAAACTATTCAAAAGGATGTGGAAGTTGACATAGTGGTAGTTGTTTTGAATGATGGTAGCAAAGGAGGTCTAGAATCTTTGGGCACATGTAATAGAAGCCTTTTATGTCATAATGATGCAATCACTTGTGATCTAGAATCATCTAAAATGGGTTACACATTCACCTTCTACACAACTATATCTATCTCAATGTAAAAAAATAAGTCATCATTGGAAGGGGACTTTGGATCTTTGAAATCATAACTAAATTTGAGAATTATGACAATAATTTTTCCTAAATCAAATGTCCTCAAATGAGACCAATAACACCCTAGAATTGCACTTGACCATTTATCCTTTTCTCTAAATTCTCTAAGTATATATCATCTTCATAAAAGAAACCCTCATAGCCCCAAGGAGAACAAACACCACATTCAAATACTTTAGAAAATTTATCCCTAAAATCACAAGCAAAGCTTCTAATATTTTTGCATTTTCATAAGTAGTGAAAATCAAATTATATTTTCCCTTCATTGTCATCACTAACATGATAAAAGAAGTTCTATCTATTATTCTAGATTTTCATATTTTCCCTTGTTTGGATGTTTGTAATCTTATCACCTCATCATTTACCTCCACTTTATTCCCTAGTTACTCCTAGACCATTTTAATATGTAGGTTGGCATTTTTTTTCTAATTTTTAGTGTCATTTAAGATGGTGTACTAATCTTTAAAGCTACTCATTACTTCTTTAATTTAATCCTATATACCATGTTTGGATCCCAAAAGATACTTTTGGCACATTAGTTTTCAACTTTTCATAGGAAACCACTTTTTATACTTTTTTAGTTATCTATTTGTCTTTTTGAACAATATTCATATTCTTATGATTTATAATTTGATTCAAATTTTCTAACAATATTTGCATGTCAACAATTTATGTTAAATTTCGCTAATTCTCTTTTAGAGCTTAGGATAACCATCATTTTAATTATCATAAGTTTCTTTTGAGATCCTATATCAATTGTCTGCACTTATAACAATGTTTGCATGTTTACAATTTATGTTAAATTTGGCTAATTCTCTTTTGTAGCTTAAGATAACCCTCCTTTTAATTATAACAAGTTTCTTTTCAGATCCTATATCAATTTTCTGCACTTATAGAAGGGCCTTTTGTTTTTCTAACCATTTTATTAAAATAACAGTTCTTTCCTCTTCTCAATTTTTGATCATTTTTGTATTCTAGTTATTTTTGGTTGTCAAAGCTCTAATCTAGTTCTTTATTTAAATTCTTTCCTTTTCAATATCTACCAAATCTTCATTTAGACTATGGTCAATTGTCGATATTTAATTTACCTCTTAGGCTTTGTATTTCATTATATTTTTCTCTTAATTTTTATATTTCATTATCTTTTTCTCTTAGCTTAAGAGAAACTTTTTCTCTAGCTTGGTATTTAGTTCTTACTGTAAGCAAGTTTTCTTTTAATTCTACAATGGTGATTAGAAGATGCTCCTCTAATCTACAAAGTTTCACTTTCATCCTACTCACATTTATCCGGCTACAACATCACCTATCTATTTTTTCCAAACAGTCTTATCATGGGGAGGAATATTGTCTAGATTAATTCATAGTATTGTGGTATCATAATCCTTTATAGTAAGTTGGATAACATGTCTATCATGCATTGGCTATAGAACAACCATGGGCAACTTTCCTTCTTTATAATCAACATAGACAATAATCTAGAAGGAGTTGTGTCATCTTTGGTCAACTAAGCATATAAATATTGGTTTGCTTACATCTACTTTTCAAGGTTTTCTTCTGCAAATGCATATGCTCCTCTCTTAGTAAATTTGAGCATCTCAAGTGCTCATTTCCTTGGGAATAATACACTTGATGTTGTTGACATCTCTTTTGGAGTAATATGAGTAATTGCATGTACCTTTGAATTATACTCAACTCTTTTTGTAGTCATGATCCTTGATCTCTTACTTTGAAGCAAGGGAGTATCCATATCTATGAGATATTCATATATCTTGACACCTAATTTTCGGGATTAGGAAATTCTTTTACTTTGAAGCAAGGGAATATCCATATCTACGAGACATTCATATATCTTAACACCTAATTTTTGGGATTAAAAAATTCTTCTAAATAATATAAATAAGAAAATAAAGACCAAAAAAACATTAAAATAGAAATTTCCAATAATTATTTCATATATATATATTCATGATTTTATCTTTATACAATTCACATTTGGAATTATACAAACCTAGGATGGTGTAAGAGCTACATGTCCCAATTTAGCTCTCTACTCCCATAACTCCACTCTCCCTTTGACAAAAAATATATCTTTGATTACCTGCTCTATCCTCTGTCCCTCTGCATCGATTCCTGATTCCTGAATGCATTGAAACCCTCTAATCTGCGTTAATGTTGTGCGCTAGTCGATCCTGCTTTGCATTGAAGATTGAAATCCTTTGGTGCGTATAACTGTGGCATATATATTTTATTTGTGAGATTATATGTGCCCTGAACAGTCTTGATGAATGCATTGAAGCAGCGTTGAACACTCTTGAAATCCTGCATTGATTTTGTTATGTACGGCTAGTTGATACTCTTGTACTGTGCGTTGAATATTTGTGTCTGAAATTTTGATGGTTCGTTGAATATTGTGTTGATTAAAATCTAGTGAAGGTGTTGAAATGCACTGGTGTTTTGGTTGAATGTCCCTTCATTTACATTGATTAATAGTCTTTTCTGTGCGTAACTTTTACTAGTGTTATATGTCGCGTTGTTAAATGCATTAAGTTCTCAATGGTATATGCGTTGATGAATGTATGGCATACGCGTGTTGAATATATGGTATGTGCTGGGTTGATGAATGCATTGAGTTCTCAATGGTATGTATGATGGTATATGTGTTGAAGGTGTATGGTGCACTGGTTGTATGGTATGTGTGCTTCATTTAAAAAAAATATGTTATGCATTCATTTTATGGTATAGGGTCATTCATGTTAATATGGCATTGGTATTGATGGGTTGGTCATTCTACTAAATGTATTGGATTATATATTTATGATGGTTGTTAAATATACCATGAACCATTGTCTGTGGATTGTGGTGAAGGACGTGGAATTTGATTGAGTAGTTTAATTTTGCTTTGAAGTTATAAATGCATTGAGATTGAATATGAAGCGTTGAGTTGAATATATTTTATGTTTCTCTTTATCTATCTTGATTTATATTGACACTGGCTTTGAAGTTATATTTGCATTGAGATTGAATATGAAGCGTTGAGTTGTATATATTCTATGTTTCTCATTATATATTTTGATTATGCACACTAGTTTGGTTTGTTAGCTGCTATATTGGTTTGATTTATATGCACACTAGTTTGGTTTGTTCGATGTTATATTGGTTTGTTGGTTTTCATATAAAAATGTAGAAAGTAAGGTTTTGATTTTTTGAAATTGAAATCTCTTTATAATTTTTTTCATTTACAAGAATTGTTTATATATAGTTTTCTTTTCTTATGATGCATTCACTCATTTTCATAGTTGGAGTAATTCTTTGTGGTGAAGAGAACTACCATGAATGGTTCAAAAGATAAAGCATATCCTTATTTTTAATGAATTTTGGAAACAAGTTTGTAAAGGAGAAAGTGGAAATCTTCCTAAAAAACTCACTTCAGATAAAGAGCTTGCCATATGAGAAAACAAGAACAACAAGGCCTATGCCTTTATTGTAGCATCGGTGAATGAAGAGGTGGGTCATCATATTATGCCATTTACAAATTCCTTTGAAGCCTTAAAGACGCTGAAAGATTTATATGACTCACGCTTTGAGCTTGAAATAGTCCAATTAAAGACCAAATTGTTCAATCTTAAAGTGAAAGACGATGATCCCCTTGCTTAAGCCTATGAAATAAGATCCATTATGTATGATATAGAAGCTACCAAAGTTAAAATTAGATGTTCCTCTCACAACTTTTTTCAAGGCACTGTATCCCAATTATTCTCATTTTTTTGAATCATTACAAGCTAGTGGCAAACATAAGGAGACTTCCTTTGACTCTCTTGTGGAGAATTTTGTTGAAAGAGAGAAAGCCTTTGGGAAGAATAATAAAATTGCTTAGTATTCTGAAGAAGTTGTGTGCCTTGCACAAAAAAAGAAGAATCAAGAACACGATTCTTCTAGAGAAAGAGGTGATAAAAGAGGACATGGAAGGAAAAATAATAGAGGTAGGGGGGCATACATTACCAAAAGAATTGATCTTCATTGTATACGGTGCAACAAAAATGGACATGATCAAATAGAAAATGAATGAAGAGAAAGGAAATCACCATATCAAGGGAAACGTAAAACACCCAAATTTACTCATTATATTGTGGCATATTGCAATATTCAAGTAATTGAATACTTGTTTAATTCTTCACTTACTTCGTGGAAAGATGCATGGTTGCTTGATTAAGGAGAAACTTATTACATGACTTTTAGAAGATATTTCTTTGAAGAGTTCATTGATAATGTTGATGGAGCAGTTTACTTTGCGGATAAGTCAAAACTCAAGCCATTTGAACTTGGCACCATCAGGCTCAAATTGCTTGGTCTCCCTAACTTTCTTCTACATGATGTTCTCTATCTCTTGAAGTTATGAAGAAACTTGTTGTCCTTGGTTCACATCTGCTAACAAAGACACTTAATTCACATGTTTTATTGCAAAGTTGAGGTTAGAAAAGCATCAGACAACTCATTGGTCATGACTGGGATAGAAGAAGAAATACTCTTGAAGTTGCAAGGAACCTCTGCTCGTGCACAAAAGTTTGCATCCAGTTCCCAATATGATGAAGGTACACTAACATCCAGTCTCTTATGGCATGCTAGATTTGGACATATGAAATATGTCAATCTTCGTCTATTGAAGAGAAATTGTGTTACTGGTTTGCCATCCATTCCTAGGAAACTTAAGCAATATGATGCTTGTATCTTAGGAATTCACAACAAATAATTTTTTCATGATTCTCATTCCAGAGCACATAGAAAGCTTGAGCCGATTCATTTCGAATTTTATGGCCCTATTCCTATTCCTTCTGCAAATGGTTATGACATCCCCTGTGAGATAATTCCCCTTGTAAAATGTTCTCCTTGTAATTATATAATTGTAAATTAAAAATGGCTGAGAAAGGGACACAAATTTCATTGCTTGAGGAAGTTGGTTGTTGTAAATATCCTTCATAGGCTAACAGAGTGTGTTTTAATGAGCTTCCCGTGTATTAACTCAGCTGGAAAAATTAAGGACAAGCCCATGTCTCTTTGAGAAATAGTACAAGTAAGAAAGGAAAAAGAATTAATGGGCAGTATGGGTTACGTTGTCAAGGTGGTTGTTTTGGGTAGACCACTCATGAAAAGGAAAAAACAATTTTGGTCAAGAGGAGGGGGACATTCTCGAAGGAAAATTCTCTCACAGGTTGAGGAGGAAAGGGGACTCCATTTAGTTATAATGAAGAATGGTAGGAGGATCAAGAAAAAAATGCGCTCTCTCATGCATAGGCAAGAGACATGTATACAAAACACAATGTCTAGAATTAATGAGTAAGAACACAGAGCCAAACATGAGACACTAAAGGAAAAGAGGAGGCTGAGAGGCTCTTGAGGGTCAATCAAATAGTTGAGAGGGCATAGAAGATTTGAGAACTTAGAGAAATTTAGAGAGAAGAGGAACTATGATGATAACCAACTCAGAAAAATATGGGGCTTGCTGACTCATATTCATAGATTAATGGTTATGCCTTACAGAGCTGAAAAATCCATTGGATACCTTGCTATTTGACAACCTTTGAAAGGTGGAGGCACACAGGGTGATTGGGATGATAACACCTGATGGTAGTTCCATGGGAATTGAGATGAAAACGTAGTTGGAAGATTTCACTGCTCTGTTGGGATGTGTACTCGTATTCCTTCAAAGGTAACATGCCTGGTAAATTATCCATGTCATTAACTATAGATCTCTCTCTCTCTCCATATCTGAATTGAGACTCTCTATGACTGAATCCCTACAAATATTAGGATGTTGTATTATAAGTCCCTTTGTATAAAAATGATCAAGTGATCAAGTCTATGCTTGAAAATGAAAGTGCCTAGAACTTTTTCTAAACTAGTGCCAAACTAAAGTGCACGTCATTATGAATCCAACGAAATTTGTTTCACCTCAGTCCAACATTGGATGCTCAAGTTATCATCTGTTGACCATTTTCCCAAATAAGTAAAAAATTGGAGGTAATAGGTTGACTGTGCATTTTTGGGTCAATGGCATACTACCACTTGGCCTCTTTAGATTGGTCAAAAACGTATTGGAAATTCATTGGTTCAAATTTTTTATTATATTTATGGTTGACTGTGTAATTTGGTGGCTCCAATCGCTAGAGGCCACGTGAGCCAATGGTTGGTTGCTGTGTGGCCTCCTCATGGCATGGAAAAATTTGGTTTAAGGACTAAGGGCACCCCACAAGATTCAAATACAAAACCAAGCACCAAGCACCAAGACCCTCTACCATTGCACCATCGCACCATCGCTATGTTTCTTAACCCATACAAGTCTCGAACTTCATTTAAATAAGAGTGCATTTGTATTTTGGAGTTAGGGCCAAGGCTAATCGCCAGACCTAGTCCCCATGCCCTCAGAACCAAGGGGCAAGACTGTGGGCTAGGGCTTAGCCCCAATCCCAAGCATAGTGTAATGGAGTTGCGGTCAGAGTTTGTAGTGGGGGCCAACCCCTACGGTGCGGAGCAGGGGCTAGCCCCAAGCTGCATGGGTCATACATGACCACAGGTCGGAGTAGGCATGAGCGTTTTGGATGGGCAGGGTATAGGGCCTAACCCTCATACATATGGCACACCATATTCCCTTAGCGAAGGACCGGAGTAGGATAGCCCCTAGGCACATGCAGCGGGGGGCCAGCCCCAGGTCACATAGACCCTCACATGACCGAGCCCTCCAGTGGTTTGGGCGCACATAAATTTTGGCCCTAGCCCTGGGTTTTAAGAACTAAATGCACCATAATATGACTAGGTGTCAATACCGTTTGGGGCCAACCGACGGGGGTGAGCGGTTAGCCCCAACCCCTGGGCACGTGCCCCCATACGACCACAAATTTCAAAATTTTCTAGGATTAGTTGACATTTTAAGTGTCCGACAACTTCGCCTGTTGGGCGTCATTATAGGCCAATTTTTCACACTAGTTACGGGTTTGGGGCGCTTAAGATAGGCTTAGGTCAAATTGTAGGATGGTTAACATAGAAGATCATGAGAGAGCTTGGAAGCTCATAACTTTTGGAGATTTTATCCAAATTGATCTCAGAAAGATGATGCTTAGAGGTTTTGGGATGTTATGAATCCATTGGTAACCTCTATTTTCTAATTTGAGCACATCTACAGGGTATTTTTGTATGTTTGAGACTAAATGAGTATGGATCATTCAGGGTTTGGAAGCAATTCTGGGAAGTTTTTGGGCATGGAGAAGACCTTGTAGGGGTATTCTTACTTCTAGAAGGATACTGCAGTAGCTGTACCTAGTAGGGTTCAACCTAGGTTCAACTTCTCTTATCATAAATTTTGATTATTTGTTTCAATCTGGAATTGAAGCATGCACATGATGTTTTTAGCTCATTTCAGTTGAAGTATGTGATCTTTGAAGGAGATGTTTTGAGTTTCTTCCATGGTGTTAGTTCTTTGTAGGAGAACATTACCTTGTAGGGGTAATATCCACTTATTTACCTAAAACAAATGTTTACATACTTCATTGATACTAAATATATGAGTGGCTAGTCATGTTGATAGGCCCGGAGATGCAGCCCAAGAGGGGTGAAATCCTTCAACAAACCTTTTTCTTTCTCTTCTTTATGTCTTCATGGATTATGAGTGTTATGTTCATTATGTTTAGTTACATATGAAGACTAATTTATGTTTGAAGATACATTGAATAAACCTATTGTTTCAAGACCCATTTTTGGTCTTGCAAAGTGTCAACACGATCCTAAGTTTTGTTTTATTTGATTTTGTAGAAGATGAAGAAATCTCTTAATCCAATTTCAGATAAGTTTGGTATCGCAACACTAGTTGACCAAGTTGCAAGATGGGCAGCAAAAGGAATCTCCAAGAGCTAGAGTAGCAGAATTTGGCTCTTCGGATGGAGAACGTAGAGTTGAGAAGGATGTTGGAGATAACTGAAGAGGAGAAGAGACACATGCATTTTGTATTACAACAAGTTCTTGATGAGAAAGTTGATGATTGCTCTACTCCTGCACCAACAAGGGAAACCTCCAGAATGTGGCCAATGTGTGTTCATGGTTCAAATAGTGGTTTTGGAACATATGTGGAAGATGTTGCATGTTATTTTTGCTAACATCTTCAAGAAGCACACCATATTCTAGCAGACAAGAGTGGGTGGCTAGACTCTTCTACAAGCTATCCATCATCGTCATCATCAAAACCTAAGAAGATGAATGACAAATTTAAAGAGGAATTAGTATCTCAAATTCCACTCCTTCCGTTTTCATGAATAAAAACTCTTTCACAACATTTGAGCAACATATAAATGGCATAGGTATGAAGTTTCTTTCCGAGATGGGATATGAAGGTGGAGGTCTTGGAAAAAATGGTCAAGGTATTACCAATCTGATTATGGTTGAGGAAAGACCAAAGTACCAGGGATTGGGATATAGCCAAAAGAAGTTTGGAGATTTCTCAAAACAACTTAAGGTGCATCAAACATCTTAGCATGAGATGTCACCACCTGGTGACAATCATCAAAGCTGCAACTCTAGAGACACGTATAACTCTCAAGAGCGTTTTCCAATGCATGGAATTTTTGAATACTTGTGGAATCAATACCCTTGTACATTTTGTGATGCTTTTGATCATTGTGTGGTTGTATGTGAGAAACATATAATAATGGTTAAACGAATGAACCAATTTTTGGGCATCAAGCATAATGAATCTATTTTGCATGAGAGAACTTCTATGTCAGCAACAAGAAGTAGTTTTTATGTGCTCATTGCAAAGTGCATGGACATGAAACTGAATGATGTTGGAAGTTGCATCTGGAACTTCGTTCAAAGAGAGGTAAAGAGATTATTCTGCATAATGCAAGGAAAGAAAAAGGTAACAAAGAGGGATCTCCATAATCCTAAGTGACCTTCAAGACAAGAAGATGCAAGAAGAGAACCCATAAGCCTAGGAGAGGCAAAGTTTGGGTACACTTATTGTAAAGTTGTTTAGAAAATTTTTGTAAATACTTGTTGTAATTACCTATTTAGGTACTTTTGTAAAGTGAACATTATTGTCACTATGTTCAACAAGTAGATGTTTTCATTGATGTATGAATTGACTTGTTATAAGTCCACATGTTCAAGAAATTTTGTGAATGTACAAGATTCTCGTTAAAAGTATTCTACAAATTTTCATATGTTCACTAAATACAATATTCGATTTGAAACTTGTGTCAATTAAATATTTGTTTCTATTAGCACTCCTCAGTTTCCCAAGGCTGAGAAAGGAGACTGAAGGAGGTAACCTCAGACCAACTTTGGACTTGGTAGCTAGACCTACAAATCAAAGAGGGATACCTCTTAAAACAACCTCATATCCAATAAAGTGGCCAGAGAGAAAAATAGATCTTAGGCTAGATATTTATCTCATTAGGGTTTGATGAAGGGTTTGCTGGATCAAGTTCATAGGTCTCGGAACTAGGTCAGGGTTTCAAATGATCAGTTGCAGGGATAATATGAGGCAAGGTAGGTATGGTTAGTGAAACAATTGAGTTGTGATTGTGGTATAGGTTTGAGTAAAGAAGGATCAAAATAAGCATACGACTATGAATTCATTTATCAGAAGATATGAAACATAAACATGAAAATCTCATCTAAATAGAGCATAAAGACTATGAATTCTTCTTAACAACTAATGAGATGATCATATGAAAGCATGAAAATGGTTGTAAGAGAAAGTAAATATTTAATTTGATAATAAAACAGGGGAAAAACACTGTCACTAACCATAACACAAGAATCCCAAGTTAATAGCCGCAACTGTCTGTTGTATTTCTACAAAATGGTGTACACTAGCTCCAAGCTATGAAAATCAAGTATCCAACCCTTGTTTTGAATTAAATCAGGTTTCATATAGATGATAAACCACATTCCCCCTTTCAAGGGTCGGATCCATCATCATAGGAACTAATTACATCAAAATCTCTAACCATGGCAAAAACTAGGGAGGTTAGAAACCAACTCCCTTTTTACACTAACTAACTTAGTTGACTTTGAAAGCATTGATTACAATTATATTTAATATTACCATCACTAGGAAACTTAATTAAATCATGTAAAAATAATTAGAATATTAATTACATCAAGAAAGTTGACTTTGACCATGAAAACTCGAAAACATGGTTTTCTCCATAGAAGCACAACTTGCATTGCAGAAGTGTAATGAAAAATAGGGGTTAAATATGAACTAATATCTCGTTAACCATAAAACTTGTTACAAAACAGGAAGAGGTTTTTGTATATAAGGTTGTTGTGAAGAAAAACATTTCCTAGGTTTTCTAAATTAATTCCCATATTCTTGGAACCAGTGCCACAAAAGAATGTCTAAAATATGAAATTAAATTAGAGAATTTGATTTTTTGAAATAGGCCTCCAAGAAGGTTTGGATATATCCCAATCCATGAAACCTAGGTAGAAACTGAACGAGTTTATTGTGATTGAGTACGTCCTTAACAAAAACATCCTTTTATTTCCAAAATTCATCTTCTTGTGGTAAGAAACCTATTTTAAAAATTATGACAAAAAACAAAGCCAAAAGCACAACATGCAGGCATAGAAGTGCAACAAAAGTTTTAAGAGTTATTTGGAGGCCTTACTAGAAAATTTTTGGGCTGAAATTTGCACGTTTGGAAATATTATGATGTATACTACACAATAGAGTCATCAAGCACCACAAGTGCCTTCTCCAAACCCTTGAAAACTGACTTGAAGTCAAGTTGTCCAAAAGTGTAGCAACTCTCCTGAAGCAGAGCAAAACAATAGCGGTAAAATATGGAATGCTATCTTTTTAACAACATATGCTACAAAAATGAAGAAGGTTGTTGGTCTTTGGTATATTTTTGACAAAATCCTCTTTCACTTTTGTAAATATCATCTTCATTACTTCATAAATGGATTTTTACATAAGACTATTCATGTGTGCATCAAATGACCTCAAAACCCAAAAAATCATGCCAATCACCTCTACTGATACCAAGAATTCCATCCATTCTATGGTGTTATTTTTCCTCTTGAAATTACTGGAAAATAACTGGTTAGCTCACGGTTATAGCCCACCTCTTATGCCTTCTCACAAAACCCTAGGCAACCTACTTGTTCAAATGAATTTTGATGAATTGTGAAGCAATAATATCTTGCATATGAGTTGGCTCATATTTGGAGACATGTCCTCCCTTGTTGTACTTGTTCTTTTCACTGGACATGTTGTTGTTTTTCTTGGCAGAAAACCCTAATTTGATAGGAGGGAAGGGTAGGGTTTAGGATTGGAAAACAGGGGAAAACGAGAAGCCGATTTAGGGAAGGGAATGGAGGGGATAGGGATTAGGAAAAATTCTAGGAAAAATTCAGGGAGTAGAGGTAGATGTTAGGGACACATGGGAAGGGAAATTTCATTGAATGGATGAAGGAAGAGGGGAAAAAGTTCCAAACACAGTTAAAACCTAGAAATGTAGCAGAAGCATAACGTGGGCTAGGGTTTTTTTGCGGAAAAGTGGTGGGATAGGGAAAACAGGTATGGAAAATGGTTGGGGAGGGCCTAAAAAAGGTATACAAGGGTGTTTAGGCATAAAATATAGGGATTTTCTCTCTAAGATGAAGCAAAGACCAATTAAAAATAAACGCACAGTGAAACCCTAGGAGAGGGATTGTATTCCGTTTTTGTGAGAAATGATTTCATCAAAGAGGTGATGAAGGGTTGTACTTAATTGCTCAAGGATCTCTAAAACTTGTAGAGTGAGGAATGAAACTCTTTTTGCTTTATTTGACCTCCTAAATAAAAAGCATAGTGAATGTCCAAAAGCACAGTGTTTGACAGGCAGAAACATAACGAGCTAATGGGTAAGGTGTTCGGTGTTGAAAATCGATGCTCTGATGGCTGAGATGAGTCACAATGGTGGAGAAGAGCTCTTGGAGGATGAAATGAAGTCTTTGTATGCTTGAACAATATTTTTATTGCTTAAAGTCATTATTTTGATTTGGTGATGGTGTGAAATCACATGTACTTTTGAGAAATGACATGATGAGGTGATTGTACTGCAACAATAATTTCTTCATAAGGAAATGGTGCCTTGATTCTTTTTATCCCTAAGTTGCTAACTCCCATGATGGTGACCCAAATGATGACCATGACTTCTCTTTTTGATTTTAATGAATACAATCATGATGACAATCAATGTTAAATCCAAGACCATGGCCTATATGATGACACATTTACTCTTTTCATGACATAGGACACCTAAATGATGACATGACCATGATGAGTGATGATGACTTTGAGCAAATGAAGGGAGTAGCAATCTTGGTGTCATAGTATGGGAAATTTGTGTAGAAATCATGATATATCCAATCCCTCTTTGCAAGATTTCCCTTTCTAATTCTACCTAATTCCACTCAGGCATCCAACACTTCTCCCGGCTCACACTTAGATGCAAAATCACAAGATAATCTCTCTAGATGAAAAGTGTGTGAATGTGGGGCAGCGTGCCATATTTATATCATTTTTCAAATTCAAACCACTTGATTCCCTCCATATCTCCCTCATTAATGCATTTTTGGTGGTAGATTTCCATATATATGCTCCTTAAATGCATTTCCCCCACTCCTTTTAACAAAAAAATCACTGTCAAATCAACTGTATTTGTACCAACCGTAGCTTTCTAGGAAGGCTACGTAGGACGCCTCCTTATGTTGCAACTACCTCATTGTAGCTTCCACCTATGCCATCTTCCTAAACATCGCGTAGCTCTCCTTCTTCGATAAAATTTTCCTCGACATAGTAGTTTATAGTCCTATGCTCTCTTTCAATTACTAGAAGCACTAAGACATTCTTGTTGTCATGTAGTCATTGTGCAGGGGCGTGATTGTCCCTGTAAACCTTCAATATAATCCCATTAATCCTGCCAAGAAATTATTCACCATTTAGCTTCATAAGCTTAACTACGCCACCATCTGAAATATCCGTAATCACATACGGTCCTAGCCAATGCATCTAAAACTTCCTCATAAATTTTAGAAACGTGTTGTCATACATCAAGACCAAATCTGCATTCTTGAAAGCACGTTGCTTAACTTGACGATCATGCCATGCCTTTTCTCTAGCTTTCTGCACCTACTTATGAAAACCATCCAAAAATAGGTCTTCCTCTAACATAAGAATATGCACTAGGCATTCCTCCTTTACGTCGCAATGGACCATCTCGGTTACTGCTACGATCCATAGGCTCAACACTATGTATTCCATTGACATCACTACTTCTTGTCCATAAAATAGTCGAAATGGTGTTTTCCCATTCAATTTCTTATAGTTTGTCCTATAGGCCCATAGAACCGTCGGTATGTGTACATCCCAATCATTCATATTAACATTGTAGACCTTTGTTAGGGAATTATCCAATATCTTGTTGAAAGCTTCAATAGTGCCATTCGCCTATGGGTGATATGGTGTACTCTTCTGATGGTACATCCAAAACTCTTCTGTTAAGGTCATAATTGTCTCATTCAGGAAGTGTGAACCTCTATCACTCATCAGAATCTTCAGGCATCCAAACCTTGATAGAATAAACTCGAATAGAAACTATGCAACAATGTCCATACTACAATTTTTCACAGGTTGTTCGTCAACCCACTTGGTGAAGTACTCTATCCCAATGATAATATAACATGCTCTCGTCTTCTTCCCTAGTGTCTGAATGGGTCCAATGAAGAATCAAATGCTTGAAGCATGACTAGTGAATTTAAAAATAGCTCATCCCTTTGTGACGACCTCTTAGTTCTTTGACACACATCGCACACATAGTAGTACTCAGAATCTTTATGTATTGTAGGCCACCATAATTATACTCGCAGAATCTTCTATGCAGTTGCCTTGCCTGCGTAGTGTCCTCCAGTGACACCAACATGTGCTTAAGCTAGGATACTGTTTCTTTCATATTCAGGCACATATCGACGTAGAACTTCATTCGATCCCATCTTATATAATTTTATTGCAATCACGGAAAAATCTGTAGCCCTGATAACTAATTCCTTCATTTTTTGTGTCGCATAACCTTCAGGAGTTGCGTTAGTAGATAAAGAATGAATAATGTCTACAAAATTCCCATCCACAACTCTGAAAACAAAGAGCTATGCGTAAGGAAATCCTTCATCAATATTAGTGGGATTTTCACCATTCTCGATCCGAAAGAGGTGATCAGGTCTAGAATTCAATCTCTCGGGCTTAACTATCACTTCAAAATCATACTCCTAGAAAAGAAGCAACCATCTACAAATTTTCCTGCCCAACACGGGCTTATTGACGAGGTACTTCAAAGCAGAATGGTCTGTGTACATTTTAAAGTGTGCACCTAGCAGATAATGCCTGAATTTTTGTAGTGCATAAACCATGGCCAATCCTTCTCGCTATGTGGTTGAATAATTCTTCTCTACCTTAGATAGTTTTCGACTAGAGAAGGAAATCAAATGATCAATATTTCCTACCCCTAGTTGAGTTAAGACGACTCCCAACGCTGTACAAGACACATTCACATGTACATGAAATTCCTTCTTCTAATCCAGGAATACTAATATTGGCATTGTAACCATCTTTTCCTTCATATTATCCAAGCTTTTGCTAATAATCATCATCCCAACAAAACGTAGCATCCTTCTTTAACAACTTCTCCATGGGTGCAGTGATCTGCACGTACGCCTTAATAAACTTCCTATAGCACCCAGTATGACCCAAAGTCACACGTAGATGCTTTATGTTCCTAGTGGGCTCCAAATTGATAATTACAACAATCTTAGAAGGGTCTACCATCAATCCCCACTACAAACAACATGTCCTCAAAGTATTCCATAAGGTACACAAAAATATTGTTATAGATCTGATCTAAAAATATATGATAATAGAAATAAACCCAAGAATAACAAGATATGAATATAGATAGAAATGCTTCTTTATTAATCAAACCCTTAAGGTAGGGCAACACCATACATTCACTCCTTAAGGAAGGAGAACACTCTACAAGCCATATGTATGTTCATACAATATTCCTTGACATCCCTCAATGTGGAGTCTCTAGCTTCTATATAGGCCTCATACATACAATACCATGGGTCATTACCATCGTTCCCTCAATACCATCTATCTAATACCACGAGCTTATTACATTATTGCTAACTACTTGTGGTCCCTTACAAGATACGGGTTTAACCACCTTATTTATTACTATTGCCCATCCCATTATTACATTACTCCCTTGGGTACTCCCTTTGTACCCCATATTATCCCCCCTAGGTATACCTAGGGGGGATAATATGGGGTACAAAGGGAGGTACCCAAGGGAATAATGTAATAATGGGATGGGCAATAGTAATAAATAAGGTGGTTAACCGTATCTTGTAAGGGACCACAAGTAGTTAGCAATAATGTAATAAGCCCATGGTATTAGATAGATGGTATTGAGCGAACCATGGTAATGACCCTTGGTATTGTATGTATGAGGCCTATATAGAGGCTAGAGACTCCACATTGAGGGATGTCAAGGAATATTGTATGAACAGGCATATGGCTTTTGGAGTGTTCTCCTTTATCCAGACTCCGATTCTACTGATTTGTTTTTCAAATTGAGTATTTTTTCATCAACAACTCAGATCTGCAATTAGATTATGCAGAGTTTTCACCCAAACATACAGATTTGATCTACAAACTCTCCGCCCAAAAAATTCCTGCAAAAAATAAAAAAAATTCTCCGCTTTTCCCAAGAAAGTGCTCTGATACCACTTGTTATAGATTTGATCTAAAAATATATGATAATAGAAATAAACCCAAGAATAACAAGATATGAATATAGATAGAAATTATTCTTTATTAATTAAACCCTTAAGGTAGGGCAACACCATACATTCACTCCTTAAGGAAGGAGAACACTCCACAAGCCATATGCCTGTTCATACAATATTCCTTGACATCCCTCAATGTGGAGTCTCTAGCCTCTATATAGGCCTCATACATACAATACCATGGGTCATTACCATGGTTCCCTCAATACGATCCATCTAATACCATGGGCTTATTACATTATTGCTAACTACTTGTGGTCCCTTACATGATACGGGTTAACCACCTTATTTATTACTATTGCCCATCCCATTATTACATTATTCCCTTGAGAACCTCCATTGAGTACCTCCCTTTGTACCCCATATTATCCCCCCTAGGTATACTACAAAATACATTTCTAGAGATTCAAGGAAATCTAATACTTTCTACCTATATCCAACATCAAGCATAGACTAGAGACATGCTTCTTGACTAGCCCAAACACTATCTAATCATCAAAGTAGACTTCCAAAAATTTATGAATGAACTCCTTAAACGCGGTGACTACCACCCTTGAGAAGATTGTAAGAGAATTTTTCAGTCTGAAAGGCATGACTGTATACTAGAATGACCCCCATTTTGTGGCGGAGGTAGTCTTGTTTCTATCCTCCGACACAATCTTGATTTGGTTATATCCTGAAAATCCATCTATGAATGAATAAGCTTCCTATCCACCAACATTTTCTAGAAATTCATCTGTAAACGATGTAGGGAATGGATCATGTACACATGCATCATTTAACTTCTGCAGATCTACGCAGATACTGATATCACACTTCATTTTCTTCTCCTAGATCACCATAGGACTGACCCATTCTAATTCTTCTACAGGCTCAATTATTTCGACCACAAGCATCTTATCGAGTTCCTCTCTTACTATTTCCTTTTATTTTGGATTCAACTGATATGGGCACTCCTTAATCGGCTTCACATTTGGTTTTTTATTGATCTTCATCATAGCCAAATCTCTTACTATCCCTTTCAATTCAGAGAACTTAGTTGGAAATAAATTCTGATACTCGAGTAATAATTCAGTGACCTTGTCCACTATGTCTTCATCCCAATAGTCGCTAATGTTCGCAAATTTTGGTTTTGATTCTAAGCCAATATTTTCCTATTTTGTGTGCACCGGTTGTGAGATATCAGGGATCTCTACACCAGGTCCAGCAACTTTGCATGTTCCCTCAATCTTAGTAATATTAATATTCCACAGATCCTCATCACCTTCTTAGTAATATTAATATTCCACAGATCCTCATGACCTTCTTCCGTACTAACGTTGTAACATTCCAAAGAATGTTGTAGTTACATACTTCATTCAGGATGTATCCAAGTGATAGGCTCTATAGGTGTTTGAAAGATTACTGCTTTAATCTCCTGACGCGTTTCATAAATGCATTCGAACCCATCTTGAAAACTGAATACCAACAACAAAATCTCCTTCATTTCGTCCCAATCAGCAATCTCGTGTCGCAGCTCCATCTCTCAATACCAATTCTTTGGGATAACATCCAAGGTATGAATAAAGATATGCACCCACTTTGGTTTAGGTACTTCACCCCATGCCTTAGTCCATCGAGTCAGATGTTCAAGTGGGTCATCCTTTCCTATGTACTTTTTAGTGAGTCGGGTGTTTACGTAGAGAAATCTTAGTCACATCATTCTATGATATTCCTTCCAATCAAAAAAATTATCCTTATGCATACCCCACCATCTTGCAGGCGTAGCTCGCAATGCTAGATCTAAGGCCTGGAACTGATGTTCCTCTAGTACGTCCCTTTCAAAATGGTCAAGAAATATATTGACATCATCCAAGCCATCATAATAAGGAAACTTACATACCTCAGTAGATATATAGCGTAGCGACTTTTTAAGTCAATTACATCATAGTGTAGAGACCTCATGCAACTTATTCTTCCAGTTTTCTAACTCCTCATCTGAATCTGATTCGCAAGAACTGTCTCTCTCCTAGTTGATCCTTCCATCTACAATGGGATTGATCCAATCTTCATTTCACACAATGAGATTATATATGTGCTTGATGTCTTTGTCTTGATAATAATCACGGTTTGGTTCTCTGTATCGTGCACCTTTTGCTGGATCCAACAGAATAATCACTCGAAGATCATTCTTTTCAAATACCATGCTTCCCTTCTTTAAATTAATGATTGTGTTCACGTGAAAGGCCCAATCAATCTTGAGAAATGTTGGTACAAATTATTGTCATTGACTATCTCAATAACTTCAAGATCTACCACTACTATTACACATTCAATATCTATGATTACTCCATGTAGGAAACCCATTGGAATTACCTTTTGTTGATTCGCCATGCGCAACTGAATTGGAGACCACTTTAACTTATGATTCCCCATCTGTTACCAAGATTTCTTTGGCAGTATGTTAACATAAAATCCCAAGTCTAGGATTAACTAGTCCATTTTGAAATCATTAATTTGCACTGTCAACCACATCTCCCTACCAGTTCTCTTCTTTCTTTGGTTCACCTTATTGGCTACGCGCTATTCTGGTAACGACTTATCCTTATTGGCATAGTTATCTATGAACACTTTCAATCCTTTTACTACCTTCTGATCACGTAATAACTTCATGCAGGTCTGCAAAAATGATTTTAACAGCGTGGGATCTGAATGTTGTGTCACATTAGCTTCGTCAAGTTTCTCCTTTCTTGGAACTCACAGTATTTGATTCTTAGATGTGGAAGCAAATGGATCCATAAAAAAATTCTTGTCTCCATGAAAGTCTCTTTTTCTCTATGTAAATCAAACATAACATTCTTCTAACCGGCTTTTTGAAACCATAGATCTGATACTGGCTATTTTCCTTCGACTTTGTCTTCGCCAGTGGCTATACCTCTTCATGTGACTATGTTGACACTAGGATTGTCTTCAAGCAGCTTGTATCTCATCATCCGAATATTCTATGTCGATTGTTGGTTCTTCTTCTCCTACATCTTCCTATTAATACTAGCAATATTCTATAACATGATCAAATTGACGACAATATTAACAAGAAGGGTGTGTTGGTTTCTAACAGTCACACACAAACTGTCCTAGTTCTCCACAGTTGTAGGAAATTATTTGGCCCCAACCACTTCTAGTTCCTCCTCCTCCTCCTCTTCCCTGCCCTTGGAATCCTCCACGATCCGTAGGTGATCTTTGATCTTTCTACACATGGTTTTCAGCTTGCCTTGTATATAGCAGAGTCCTGTCCATCATCAATTCATAGCTTTGACAATTCATTTCATCAAGACAAACCAATTTACAAAAGTTACAAAATAGTGGCTTTGGGAACTGTATAAACTTTTGTAATAGAGAACAATTATCTTTCGAATGTTTTCCTAACACTTGGAAGATGCTACACCAGGCACTTATGTTGGTGCTTGATCTAATGAAAGATTCAAGCTTCAGTGGGTTACGATCTCCCACAGCTATATAATCTCGGAATACAAAACATAATATTTATGATGACCTTTATCCTTTCACTTTGGGCATCAAACTTCAGAATTTGTTTCCGATTTAACCTCCTTTCCCTTCTCTAGATCATGTAACTCAATATACAGGCTTTCTAACTGTGACTAGATCTTTTGAACTCCTATATTTGTGTCTTCGATTGGTGAAGCTTTTAGCTTCATCGTGATCTCTAATGCTTTGACTTGAGACCCAATCTTCTGTTGAGATAACGACAATCTTAAGTTAGGGAATAAAGAAGCTATGTACTAGTCTCTATGTTATTCATCTGAAATCTAAAGATTAGCTTGGCTTATTAAACACTTCAGCTACTGATCTATATCCCACACAAACTCCTTAGCCCTCTCCTTGATCTCCTTTATTTCGGTCACGCACTAAGTTTACGACTTCGGCTTCATAAATTTTGCATTCAATGAACCCTTTGTGTTAGCTAACGAATCAACCGGATGATTCGTGCTATATTTGGTGTACTAGGTAAGTACTTTGTCCTGTAGCACTGTAACTAGTTGGTCCTTCTTCATGTCATATTTGTTCACCTACTACACTTTCCACATAACTTTTCTGACGAACCAAAACTAATCAGGATCCTCTGATCCCTGACCCCTGAATACATGCATTTTCACTATATTCATTATACTGAATAATGAAGGTGGAGGTGGAGGTGGAAGTGGAGGCATATGTGTATGAGGTAGACGTGAAGGTAGAGGTGGAGTGGATGGATGTGGAATTCCAAAAATATCCTGATCTACTGACTGTGTTGTACCTCTAGGTTTACTAGGGTTATTTATTTCTTCTTAATTTTCAGACTATAAAGGATTGTATTCACTCTCAACGAATTTGTCTAGATCTACTCTGAATCACTTTCCACTTCACATATATCTAGTAAGACCTCTCTTAGAAATTAACGTAAAGGAATAGCCCCTTTTTCGTACAACAACATTTTAGTCCAGGTCTTTAGCGATTTCAGGTACTTACCTCTCAGACCTTTGAAGAATCAACATTCAACATTGCTATAAGACACAGATGTATCGATTGAAAAATCAATGATGAAACCGACTAAGATACTATCAATCCAGTAATCAAAAACCCTTGCAACCTTATAATCAGATCCTTCAAGATGATTGACTAATTCTACAGCCCACACAATAGGATCATCGTGCTTCCAAGTAGGTTCATTATCCACTAATTTGGACAATTATGCGTGTAATTCGCAAGGGAACGTTGAAAAGAAAAATTTGTGTACTTATTTGTAGAGATACCTTTGTAACCACTTTTCTTTTGATAAGCAGGGATTCTAATTCTCCTGAGATGCAAACTCGTGCAACTTCTGATCTATCCACTTCTCGATTTATTTCTTAGTTGGTATCCACTTAAGTGACATCATACATCCCTCAAATAAATCCCGGTCTCAACAACAAAACCATTTGTTGGCTTGATGGGCCTTGGACCTAGGTTCAGAGTTAGCTACGCTAACCAACAAAAGAGTACACTACCGGTCCTTGCAGCAAAAACCCACTTAACGCAAGTGGCAGTCTCACCCGAGATAGTATTGGGGGATTCTAAAACCAGGTTTTTGCATCCAGAAGGCTATGTGATATGGGAGTGAGGCTTTTCTTCAGTTTCACGCCTAATCTTATCTTCACGAACCCTTATCCTCGAAATCCCCAAAATTAAAGCGATTTTCAATTAAACAGAGTTATGAGCTTCACCTAATTCCAATCATGCATAAAATAACATACAATAGTAGATCCATATCTTCGTGGAGTAACTAAGACAATAATACAAATAAATGGCATTCAACTGGGCATAAATAAAAAAACCATAAGTATACAAGTTCAGACACAAATTTTCGTCAAATATTCTTTATTATTCCAAATCTTCAATACATATATGTTCTAGACCTTATGCACACATCTGCAGGGGTACTTGCACTCAGTTGAGGACTTACGAAGGTCTCGGCGCACACAGCAACAGGAGCCTTCCCCTTCGCCCAAATACAGAAAGATCTTACCCTTATTGGCTCAAAAGCATATCATCTCTGACTTGATTGATTGCCTTAGACTTGCTAAGACACCCCTTTATGTACTTTTTCCTATTATAATACCATGGTTCACAAACCATGGGCAGAGCTCAAAACAATACAAAACATCAAGGGCTTTGACCTTCCTAAAACCCCTTAACTCCTAGTGACCTACGCTATTCGCACTCTGCTTCTCAAAATGTAGAGACTTTACAATATCTTATCAAAATTAGGCCTAGGGGACCCCGTTCCAACATGAATTCACTTGTAGTAAAGAGTACAGTTCATGAACACTTCAACAACAAAAGGAAATTGACTTTTCATTTCGAAACTAGCATAAGAAGTATGTTTCACAAACAATACACAATCTTGCAAATCATTTTTTTCCACACAGAAAACAATCTTTCAAAAAAGAGAAAACTAAACTCAAGGCTTGATCTAATCGATAGAAGAAAGACAGACAGTCAATAAGGCAAGACCAACAGAGCTCTCTTTTGATAAATCGACCATTCACCAGATGAGACTTTACCCTAATTTGAAAAACAATATAATCACAAGAAAATCCTTTCACAACACTTAGCCAGACTAAAAGAGACTCAAAGAAGGTGCATACAAGTGTAAATAAATAGGAAAAACAAAAAAATCTGGACTTGATGAACTTAAAACTGGAAGTTTCAAAAATTACATGTATGTGTGCAGGTCATAGAGGAAACTAGGGCACATACACACTATTGCAGAAAGGAAAGTGCACAAAAGTGCACTCTATGCCCAATGCTAAAGTGTACATAGGGGGAAAATTTGAAAATAAAATAAAAGATCTATCAAATAAAAACCAAAGTCCATATTTTTAATATTTCCAGACACTTAGAGAGGGCTTCTACAGAAGGTTCAAAAGGCCAAACAAGGAAAATAATGGAGAGTGAGGTGAATCCCCAGCGGAGTCGCCAATTTGTTCTGTGCACTTATCCATCTTGTGGACAAGAGTGATATTCCTAGAACTCAAAGAAATCTTGTAACAAACAACTAGGAATTTCTACCTTTCTTTGGACTATCACTGACTGAAAAAACACTATGATAGAGGCCACATACCATTTAATCGAAGTGATTGATGAAGTCCCCTTCAGAGATTTAGATAATCCGCTTATCCTCGATGCTTTATATATCTTCCCATTGCTCCCAACAACTTCTCCATGATTTCCTGAAGGAGATATGCATAGAAAGAAACATGCATGAGATCGAAGCATCCAATATATAACATAAGAGATAAATGAATTAATTAACCTAGTCATGTATTATAAACTGATCAATATGCAATCACAATCTATATAGGTGATCAAGCAATCCTACAAATTGTATCAACAGAGATATAATTGGGAAAGAACAATTTCCTATATATCAATAAAATGGAGAATAGTCTTACAACCTTGAAGCGTTAATGTTGCAAGTCCCTTCCCACAATCTCCAGCCCTCTCCTTGAATGAATAACCTTCCAACCTTATTCCTATAGTATAAGCCTACTTCCAAAAGTCCTTTCAAATCCTCAGGTATGGTTTATCTTTATATGCCATGGAGGTGAAGTTTGGGATCTATTTTGCAAGGGATAAGATCCACTAATGGTGTGATAGGGGTTCCACAAAGAGAGGGAGTAGATGCATGATGGGAGGGATCAAGGCTCAATAGTCATAATTTTGAAGCTTGTTGGTTGGGATAGATATGACTACCAATTATTCTAGGCTTTACTTTTTATTTTTACATTCGTTAATTCATGTACGTAGGTCACGTCATAAAACATTGCACACTTATGCGCAATTCCTAATCGACCCTTCTACATATGCACATAGATTAACTAGGGAACTACGCAGGAAGCCAAAAACAGGGTTTTGAACCATGGGATACAGTAATTTCACTTTCTTTGGGATGGATAGTTTGGATTATACTTTGTAGGAGAACACTTTCGGACACCTTTATGGATATTGAAAGATCCAAATCGATAATCATTTTCATAATGCGACAAAATGACGTGTAACATTAGTGTAAGTCAAATGTGTTATAATGGATTTAATGTGACATTTCGATCCAAGGGCTATGAGATCCAAAATGAAGAAAACGGAAAGTTTGTGGGAAAAGTAGTCAGAACTCACAATAATGTATATGTGTTTGATGACTCCAAAGTGAGCAAGTCGAGTGAAGCTCGGTTATGGCACAAGAGACTTGTTTATATGAATTTAGATAGTCTAATAAGAGTAAGCAAACTGGGAGATGTAAGAGTTTTTCCAAGACTGTCAAGGACTGATAATTCAATCCACATGTCATGTCAATTTGGTAGGAAGAATAGGACTCATTTCAATACAAAAGAGTTCTCTTCATATAGACCACTGGAGCTAATACACACAAATATCGATGGCCAAACTAGTGAAAAAATCCCAAGAGGAGAAAAGTATTTTATGCTGCTTATTATGATATTACCAAGGCCACTTGGATCATGCTCTTAAAGGAAGAATAAAAACTATTTAAACGCTAAAAAAATTAAAGCTCAAGTAGAAAATGAGAAAGATTTCAATATCAAATGCTAAAGATCAGACGGAGGAGGAGAATACAATTCAATATAATTTGAAGAATTTTGTGAAGAGAATGGCATAAGGAGGCAGTATTATGTCGCTAGAACTCCACAACAAAATGGAGTGGTTGAGAGAAAGAGCATAACAACAAGCTTCCTATTATTGATCTGTACTCAATATTGATGACAAGAAGAGCACTTCAAGTGAAACATTCTTTTTGGAAAACTGCTTGGTGTCTTGGGTTCGTAAGAAACAAACCTCTACTTCTTTATCAACTGATGAAGGAGAGTATAATGTAGCTGCCACTTGTTGCTCAAAAATTCTATGGATGAAGCAAACCTTCAAGGAAATTAAGGTTGATTTCACTGATCTAATTCCAATCATGTGTGATAATACTAGTGCTATCAGTATGCATAAGAATCTTGTCATGCACTCAAGGACCAAGCACATCCCTATAAAGTCCCATTTATTAAGAGAGCATGTTGTAGCCAATGTTGTTCAACTTGAATATGTGGCCACTAAAGACCAACTCGCAGATATGTTTTTTAAGCCACTATAAAGAAAACCCTTTTAATATCTTAAGCATCATATAGGAGTTGTGACTCTTCCTCCCAAATGACTCAACTATAGTGTGTGCTGTGTTAACACCCAGGTTGTTCCCTTTGACTCCCAAGGGAATACGGCCGGGGTAACCACTAACTAATCTTTGGATTACAGCTTCTAGCCCAGCTGTGATCAGAGAGGGCTCTCTCTTTAAGGTTTGTCTCTGTTCTGTGGAGATTTTAGGCTAGTTATGAACTAAGGGTTTTGGTTTATATTTGGTTGGAAGGATGTCTTTCTGTACTTAAAGTGGAGATCTGCAGATAATGTTAGTCCATTGGGCAATGGAGTCTGTGGCTATTGGTTTCTTGAAATCTTGAGGTCGAGCAGCTAGAGTTACAGGGCCATTTAAATACTTCATGGAACAAACTTGAAAGTAAGATGGCGGAATGTGAACAACCAGTGAAAAGCAATTAAAAATTTTCCACTAAGCTGAGGTGTGAGAAAGAGACATATTCCTCAGGAGCAAACTTGAATTCCTGGAAACAATAATCACTATGAAAGATATAGTGTGAAAGGGTAGCATTTAAGAATTACACCTTCATTACTATAACTGAAGAAAAACATTCAAAATAG
>APFE031406428.1:4359-39077 GCA_000404065.3 Pinus taeda
TCATTGGAGAACACATTTTCAGGTTAGCAAGAAAAATGGAAAGCAAAATTATGGCAACCAGGAAGCATACCACTCACATCTATAAAGAGGGAAGTGGTGTTGCTTCTAGTCTTCCACAACCTATAAGGTTGACCACAACAATTGGAAGAAAAAAGAGCAAAAGGGCTTTGTTACAGTTGTGATAGCAAATACACTAAAGGTCATAAGTGTGCTGAGAAGAAATTATTCTACATAGATTGTGAAGAGGAAGAAGAAAAGGAGCAAGAAATGTCAAAAGAAGAGAATATACTCCAGGAACAAAGCCTAGATGAAGAACAAATGAATCCGACCATATCTTGTAATGCATTGGCGGGAATTACCACTCCTCAAACCATCAAGATAGAAGGACAAATCAAGAAGAAAAAGGTAATAGTGTTGATTGATTCAGGAAGTACCCACAATTTTATTCATTGTAAGATAGCAAAAGAATTGAATTTCTTCCTATATCCAGCACCAGAGTGTCAAGTGATGGTTGCAAGTGGAGGAATGATAAATTGCTCTGGAAAGTGTCATAATATCAAGCTATCCATGGGAGAATACGTATTGAATAGCCCAGTGCTTTCCATTCCAATGGGAGGTGTTGATTTTGTACTAGGAGTTCAATGGCTACAATCCTTGGGTACAATAGCTTTTAACTTTCAAGAAATTTTCATGAAATTTTATTCGGAAGGAAAGAAAATTGAATTAAGGGGCATTGCATGGAAACTGGGAAAGATAATCAGCTCTAATGGAATGACAAAGCTTCTAAACAAGGAACAAGGAGGTGTAATTGCACAATTATGTTCGCTAGATGTTTCCACATCGAAATCATCTATTTCTCTAGATCTCCAAAATGTCTTGGACAATTATTCCAAGGTATTTGAGACTCCCAAAGGTCTCCCTCCTATTCGTGATCACGATCATGCTATTCATTTGATTCCAGGAAGTGTTCCTCCAAACATCAGGCCGTACAGATATCCCTATTCCCAAAAGAGTGAAATTGAACGTATGGTTGCAGAAATGCTAGAGGCTAGTATAATTCAACCTAACCAAAGTTCTTTCTCTGCTCCAGTAGTATTGGTGCACAAGAAGGATGGATCATGGCGCATGTGTTTGGACTATAGGGAGCTCAACAAGCTCACTATTAAAGATAAGTTTCCCATTCCTGTCATTGACGAATTATTGGATGAATTGCATGGATCAATTTACTTCACCAAGTTGGATCTTCATTTAGGATATCATCAAACCAGAATGAAGACTGAAGATATTCAAAAAACAACATTTAGAACTCATGAGTGTCACTATGAATTTTTGGTCATGCCTTTTGGCCTTACTAATGCACCTTCTACATTTCAAGGTTTGATGAATTCCATTTTCAAACCCTTCCTTAGAAAATTTGTGTTAGTATTTTTTAATGATATACTAATCTACAGCAAGTCTTGGAAGGATCATGTTGAACATGTTGACAGGGTGCTACAACTATTGGAGGAAAAACAATTATATGCAAAAAAAGATCCAAATGTTTCTTTGGAGTACAAGAGGTGGAATATCTGGGTCATATTGTATCTCATGAAGGAGTTAAGGTAGACCCTAGCAAAATTAAAGCTATTAAGGAATGTAAAATCACCACATCCATAAAGCATTTGCGAAGATTTCTCAGGTTGAGAGGGTATTATTGCAAGTTTGTTAAGAATTATGAGAGAATAGCCGCACCTCTAACAACATTATTGAAGAAAGACGCATTTTCATGGACTCCAGAAGCAGCAAAGGCCTTCGAACATCTTAAAGAGACAATGTGCCAAGCACCAGTCTTAGCTACACCGGACTTCACAAAAACCTTTATTGTGGAATGTGATGCTTCAAGAACTAGAATTGGTGTTGTTTTAATGCAAGATGAAAGACCCATTGCTTTTGAAAGTCGTCCAATCAAGGGAAAGTTTTTACACAAAGCTATTTATGAGAAGGAAATGTTGGAAATACTACATGCACTTAAGAAATGGCGACCCTACCTAATGGGAAGACACTTCAGGGTAAAAACGGATCATGATAGCCTTAAATGCTTTTTAGAAAAAATATTATCCTCTGAAAGGCAACAAAAGTGGGTCACAAAGATGTTGGGTTATGACTTTGAAATCATCTACAAAAAAGCAAAGAAAAAAGTGGTGGCAGATGCACTCTCAAGAAAGGATGAGGATGTGGAAGCATTGTTGTGCACTATTTCTATTATCCAACCAGATTGGATAAACGAAGCAAGGGAGGAATGGAAGAATGATGAAGAAGTGTGGGCACTTATTCAAAAGTTACAACAAGATTCTAATACATCTGATACATTTAGCTGGCAAAATGATTCGTTATGGTACAAAGATCACTTATACCTCTGTAAGAATTCCCAACTCAAACAAAAGATTCTTATGGAATTGCACACTTCTCCCTTAGGAGGGCACTCAGGATTTTTTAAAACTTACCACAGGGTTAAGAAGGAATTTTTTGGGGATGGCCTTAAATCGGATATTCAAAATTTTGTGGTGGAATGTTTGGTTTGCCAACAAAATAAAGTTGAAACAATTAAGACCTCGGGTCTATTACAACCTTTATCCATCCCAAGCCAACGTTGGGAGGAGGTTTCAATCAATTTTATCACAGGTTTACCCAAGTTTGAGGGAAAGAGAGTCATCATGGTGGTAGTTGATAGACTTACCAAGTATGCACACTTTTGTGCATTATCACATCCATTTAGAGCCAGTACAGTTTCTACTGCATTTATGGAAACAATTCAAAAGCTACACGTAAACCCAAAGATTATTGTAAGTGACAAAGATCCCATTTTCACTGGAAATTTTTGGATAGAATTATTTTCTTGTCTCGGTACTCAGTTAGCTTATAGCTCATCTTATCATCCTCAATCTGATGGGCAAACTAAGATAGTAAAAAAATGTTTGGAAATATCTTCATTGCTTTGTATCTAATAAACAGACACAATGGCTCAAATGGTTGCCTCTGGCTGAATGGTGGTATAACACTTCCTTCCATACAGCAACAAAATGACCCCATTTATGGCACTTTATGGATATCAGCCACCATCCATCACATCATATTTAAGAGAAAATTCTAAGGTTCAAGCAGTGGAACATCACATCGAGCATTAACAACAAGTTCTCCAACTCTTAAAGGATAACCTTGTGTTAGCACAAAATAGAATGAAACAACAAGCAGATCAACATCGTAGCGAAAGAAGTTTTGATGTAGGTGACTGGGTATTCCTACGGCTACAACCATATAAACAAATGCCCCTCAAGTAAGCTAAGAAGGATAATAAATTATCACAAAAGTATTATGGTTCGTATAAGGTGTTGCAAAAGATTGGTATTATGGCTTACAAATTGTAGCTTCCTGCAGCTTCTCGAGTGCACACAGTTTTCCATGTTTCATGCTTAAAGAAGGTTATAGGTGACAAGCTCCCAGTTCAAACAATATTGCCAGAACTTGACGAGGAAAAAAAATTATATTGGAACTGGAAGCAGTCATAGAAAAAAGAACTCGACAGCTACGAAATCGATCCATTTCGGAGTATCTCATAAAGTGGAAGAACTTATCCGCTAAACACTCCACATGGGAGGATGAGAATTTTATACAAAAGCATCCAAATCTACTCAAGCGTTGAGGACAACACTTTTTTGAAGGAGAGGGGCATGTTAGGTCCCTATAATACTAATGATGCCCTCATTACTATTGTAGTTGTATCCCTTATTAATACTGTTGTGCCCCTATTGTCCCCATATTATTATTACTATGCCCCATAGAATCCCTCTATTGTTATTTTTGTGCCTTTATATTATTATTGTTAGGTCGCCTTGGTTATATTGTGACTCCTTAGACTCCTATATATAGAAAGGAGGTTTTTTCATTCCAATCATCCAAGAATTGTTCATTTATGTAATGTAAAGGAGGTTGCCCCCTCGAAGAGGCTGAATCTAAGGCGTTGATCTATCATTTCTATCTTTTGTGAGTTGGTTTCATAACAACCCCCCTACTAAAAGTGTTTCTCATCCTCTGAGCAACTTAGTCAATGTCCATGTCCTTCATGGCTCTGGTAGCATCTCCGACATCCCATGCCTTCGTTGTGGCCTCTTCTTCTTTTTCATAGAAGCCTGCTTTCTTTTCTACTTGTTCCCACTACCTCTTTTCATCTTATTATTTTCTCCCTTCTAGCATTTCTAGGAGTAGTGGTGGACTGGGTTTTAGGCCTATCCAATTTGCCTTCAACCTTTGCATTGATTGCTTATACGTAGGTGTCCTATTGAGTGCCTCTCTCAACCTTAGATGGGAGTGATATTCCCTGATCTTCAAGTTGTGTGGCAGTGTGTTCCATCTCCCGCAGGCATGTATACTATCATCTCCTAGTAGCCTAAACATATCCTCAAAATGTGAAATTGCTTGCTCTTGGGCAGCAAGATATCTAGGTGCCAGCTGAGGGTCATTTTCAATCAAATTATGGGTGTTGATTATGGCCATGGGATTTGATTTTTCAGCTCTGATGAAGAGAGGTTCATTTTTCTCTCTGGCCAATATTCTTTTCATCTCTGCAGCCCTTGACTCCTCATGGTTCATCCATGATGCCAAAGCCATTAATTGTAGATCTCCTAGCTTGGCATTAGGATCCCAAACATTCATGTTTGAGAGTGCAATTTTGTGCAAATACAACTCAGCCATGTTGTCCCTATCCTCTAGTGTACTTTGATAAAAAAGATCAATAAACTGCCTATAGTCCTGAAATGGCATGGTGCCCCTTTATGCTAGTGTTTTAATCTGAAACTGCAACCACTTTTCTTTGAGGTAAAGAGCATAGGATTTAGTTGGCAACCTACACTAGGTGGCCTCCAAGGAGAGGTTGGAAATACATGCTAGTTGGTTCTCCCTTTCCTACAATTGTCCCCTCAGCCATGCATTTTCCCTCTCAAGTTGGTCTCTCATTATTACTTCTCTATCCCTTAAGCCACTTAGCTCTTTGCCCATTTATTTTATCTTCTCTTCCATGTTCCCAATGTCTTCCACCCATTTTGACTTGGAAATTTGCATCCATCGATGGGTTCTAGCCCTCTGCTTCTCAAGTTTGAAAAACAATTGGATGGAAAATTTTTGAGGTATCACCCTACCTCCTTTAATAAACCGGTAGTAGGAGTCCAGGTTAGGTTGGGGACTTGGTTCCTTTGTTTCAGGGTCTTCTTCTTTTGTTTATTATTTCTCCCCTACCTTGCCTTCCAATTTATGTGCTTCCTATAGTTTTTGTAGAGTATCCTGTAGGACTATTTTTACTTCCTGTAGGTTTTACTATGGATCTTGTAGGATGGCCTTACCCTTTAAGGAAGTTGATCTAGTACTATGCCTCCTTACATAGGTGATTGGTGACTTAGGGGAAGATATTTTGTCTCTTGGTCTAGGGGAATATTCAATCTCAATTAGAATTTTTGTTGATACTTGTGGCTTCCCTTGTTTGATTCTTGTGCTCTTTCTTGTTCTGAAATATAGTGGGGCTTGCCTCCTTCTTTTCCATTTTTGCATGACTCGGGTGCTGAAAGCAGTGAGGGTAGCTACTACCTCCCTCTCAATAGCCTTTAAGGACACCCTAGGTGACTCCTCTTTGTGTTCTTTCATTTCTATTTCAATTCCTTCTTCCTCTCTGTTTTTCTTATCTCCTTCCTCTTGTTGTTCTTCCTCATCTCCATCAATTTCTTCCTTAATTTCCTCCTCTGTTTCATCATCGTCCTCCTTTTCTTCTCCCTCTTCTTATTTTTCTTCATCATGTTCCTATGTATCATTTTCTTCTTCATCCATCTCATCCCTATCTATATTTGTATCTTGTTCTTATTGTTTTTCCTCCTCCTCACTGACAGAGGGACTAACATTGTAAGTGAGGGTTTTGATGTCATTCTATGCTGGCAAGTCTCTAAATATTGACCATGTTATAGGGATTCTAAGGTTTTGGAGGGAATCCTCAATGAGGATCCTGATCAACCCATGGTGAGCCAATTGTTGGGAATTCCATTCCTTTACTTTGTTGTTGGATTCTATGAGTGATTGCATCAAGAAATAGGGTATGACGAGTCTTTGGTGCACTGGTGTTTCTACCCCAAATCTTAATTCTTTAAGGATCCTAAACTAATAGATGTAGGATTCATTTACCCTATCTCCGATCAACCCTAGACCAGGATAAGACCCACTGAATCCATCTAAGAAAGAAAAAAATTGTTTCACTGCCAAGCTCTCTAGCACTTGGTCGATGAAGGGTAGGGGAAAATGATCCTTCTTTGTGGCTTTTTTCAACTCTCTATAATCGACACAAATCCTCCACTTACCATTTTTCTTGGGAACTAACACTAAAGGAGACACCCACTCACTATCGGAGATAGGGTAAATGAATCCTGCATCTAGCAGGTTTTACAGTTCTTCGTTGACTATATCTTTAAGAGTTGGATTCATCCTCCTTTGTGGTTGTCGAACTGGCTTGCAACCTTCTTTGATGTATATGTGGTGAGTACACACTAACGGGTGTACTCCCTTCATTTCCTTGTAACTCCAAGTGAAGGCTTCTAGGTTTTCTCTTAGTATGTTGCATAGCTTTTCCTCTTCGAGAGAAAAAAGAGATGGATTAATTTTCAAGGTTTTCTCTGGGCCGAATTCTGTGGTTTTGACACAGAGTGGGTTGGAATCGGCCAAGCATAAGTCAATTGGATGATTGTTTTTGGTTTCCCTTACTTCTCCTTCTAATGGTAACGAATCGGGAGTTGGAATTTGGAGCAGGTGTTTGATTAATTCATCCTCATCTTGTTGTCCTCCTCCTATGGTTGCTTCCAAAGCATAAAGTTGGGTGGAAAAAACCTCATCTTCTTCCTCCTCCTCCAACCATAAAGGTAAATCATGCTCTAGAGAAGGTTGAGCAGGAGGGTATAGGACTAACTATTTGGACATATGCATGTTCTTGATGGTCATATTCCCAGCTCTGCAGCTAATGTAAGCATCGATTGTGGCCAACCATGGCCTCCCATGGATGAGAGGATAACCAGTAAGTTTAGCCTTAGGCTAGAGAACCAAAACAACTACAGGGTACTTCGAGGAGTCAATGGAGACCATAACATCCTCAAAAATCCCCTCAGGGGTGACTATGGAATGGTCTGCAAGTTGAAGAATTGTTGTGGTCTTCCTCAATGACCCTTGGAGGTTGAGCTTGAGCATGTTGTCCTTGATCATCACATTAATGGAAGCCCCAAGATTGATCAGAGTGTGTGTGATGATGGTGCCATTGATTTTCACATCTACTACAGGGCTTCCAGGGTCCAAAAATTTCAGAGATATTACTTGCCTTAGCATTAAGTCGGATAGATGCCCAATGACATTAATGGTAGGGCATCCATTTTTCTTCTTCCTGGATGCTTGAAGCATTTATCCTTAATCAAATTATTTTAAATGGGAACATATTTTATTGCTTGAAGAAGGGGGGCCTTTACACATAGATTTTTCAATTTTCCCAGACGTTAAGTTTCTTCTGGGGTAGGCTGGAGTGGCTAGGCTAATCTCTCAGGAAAGGGTGGATTTACTTTAAGGTTGCTTTCCTTTCTTTCTTCCTCAACCTCTCTATGTGGAGGGGGAAGTTGGTTATCTGGGAGAATTCTCCCAGATCTTACATTGATCTCCTAGATTTCTACAGCATAAGCTAGATATGATGTCTCTCCACTGTATACTTGTTGATCCTGCCTATTGTTTGGGTTCGTATTTGGCTAGGCAGACATCTGGGGTTGCTTGGGTGGAGCAGAGTGTAGGAGTTGTGGTTGGGTAGGTGGTGGAGGCAATAGGGCTGGAGAATTGTTGTATTGGGGCCTCCACCCCTAGAGTGGTGTATTCCACTGAGGTTGTTGTGGAGCGTAAGGTTGAAATGACTGGATGGCTGGTTGGGAATGATAATGAGATGCATAGGACCAAGGGGGGGTATACCAGGAAGGATGAGCAGGGGGTCCCCATGAAGACATAGTTGTGGTTTGGTTGGGGTTGTAATATGCATGGGATGACACTTGCATTCCCTGGTGGTATGGTCTAGGCCCAGGAGGTCTCCTTTGGTTGATGTAGCAAAGCTGCTCAGTGACCCCTTCAGCTCCTTGATATACTTCATTGAGTCTGAGTAAAGAAGGGCACTTATCTGTGGAGTGGTTTTCTTCACAGGCTGAGAAAATATCAATAAAGTTCAATGGACATTTGTTCCTAGGATGCCTCCTGGTGCATCTAGGGCAAAAGATGGCCAAGGCTCTCTCTGCTTCCTCTTGCTTCATTTTGATGTTCATGGTGTCTAATTGCAAGGGAAGGGTTTATAACATCTCACTTTTGAAATCATCCAACATATTTCCAATTTCACCCTTGAGGGATGAGTTGGAAGATGATGTACTGGCCATAGGTTGACTACCCCTACCCTTTTTCCTGGAGGGATGAGTTGGAATATGATGTACTAGCCATAGGTTGACTACCCCTACCCTTTTTCCTGGCTGCCCTAGAATGGTTTCTAAAGAAATCCTTGATATCCTCATAGGGTAATTGGTAGATATCTCCTCCTGCTAACAAATGTAAGTTATCTAGAATATCTTCCTTACTCCTCTGAGCGGGACTAGCTTTAGTGACTCGGGGTCAAGTGTGACCCTGGCCCTTTTGTAACTGAGTTGGAATCTTTCTTCGTAGTCTTCTAAGGATTCATCCTGGCCCATGGCCATCCTGAAAATTTCTTCTTTAGTATCCTTTGACCTACAGTATGTTAGGTCCCTATACTACTAGTTTCACCCCTTATTGGTATTAGTACAACCCCCTTATTATATTGTTGTGCCCATCTAGTCCCCATATTGTTATTATTGTACACCATAGAAGCCCACTATTATTATTATTGTGCTCTTACATTATTATTGTTATGTTGGCTCTGATTATATTATGTCCCCTTAGACTGCTATATATAGAAAGGAGTTCTTGTCATTTGTATCATCTAAGAATTATTCATTTGTGTAATATAAAGGAGGTTCCCCCCTCGAAGAGGCTTATTTATAAGGTGTTGATTTAATTTTCCTATCTTTTTGTGAGCTGGTTTCATAACATTTGGTATCAAAGCTTTGGATTCTAGGGTTTCGCTACTCCAAATAGGTCATCATGGCATTTTCGGTATCATTATTTTTGTGCGATGTTTCAAAAGATAAAAAACAACCCATTTGAGATGAAACCTCTCTAAACCTTAGTTCCAAATTTCAGGTCTTTTCATGCCATATTTTCGGAGATATGATCTCATGAAGTTAGGGTTTGTGCAAGCTCCATAATTTCATCTAAAACAGGTCATCGTGGGATTTTCACTATAACGTTTTTGCTACGAAGTTTCAAAAGAGAAAACAAAAACCCATTTGAGAAGACATCGATCTGAACCTTGAGTCCAAATTTCAGATCTTGTCTCACTATATTTTCCAATATATGATCTGAGAAAGTTAGGGTTTTTGCAGACTTCCGAATTACATTCTAAACAGGCGACCTTGGGAAAATCGTCATAACTTTCTCTTTGAGCATCAGATTGAAAATTCATAAGAAGTTATAGAAATAGGACAGACTTTATTCTGTATAATTTTCATAATATAAGGTTGAAATAATGACACGTGGAACATCGTATAAGTTCGCTCTACTGAACTAGTCTATAATTAGGTCATTGCAAGAGATTGGGAATAAATCTTTCTTTGGGTATCCAAATGTGATCAAACTTGTGGAGTTAGAAATAGGACTTAGAGGAATATTACAGGCCCAAATTTCAAAACTTAGAGATCTGAAATTACATATTTACAGTTGCTTCAAGATCGAGCTCCTAAAATCAAGAAAAAGTGAGACGAGGAAGTTTGAAGGCAAGGATCCGGTAAATTGGATACTATAGATGGAGAAATATTTTGATCTTCATGGTGTACCACTATTACAAAAGGTACGTATTGCATCTAATTATTAGAATTGAATCAATTTTTATGGTATAAAGGGCTTTGTTCTTGTAAACCACTTGTTATGTGGTCAATTTTCACGGAGGAAATGATAGCACATTATGAGGATACAAAGAGAAACACCTTCTTTAGCCAATTGATAAATCTCAACAAAAGTGTTCAATGGTAGAGAACATTGAGGACTTTCAAAAATTTAATATAAGGGAAAATGATATTCTAGAGAAGCAGAGGATTGATGTCTCCATATGGATTTTAAAGGATAACATTCAACATGAGGTTCATCTTTGGGAAACTTATTCATTGGAGAAGACATTCAGGTTGGCAAGAAAAGTGGAAAGCAAAATTATGTCAACAAGGAATTCTACCCCTCACAACTATAAAGATGGAAGTGTTGTTTCTCCTAGCCTTCCACAACCTACAAGCTTGACACCACAACAATTGGAAGAAAAAAAAGCAAAGGGACTTTGTTACAATTGCAATAACAAATATATTAAAGGTAATAAGTGTGCTAAGAATAATTATTTTACATAGATTATGAAGAGGAGGAAGAAAAGTATCAAGAAACATAAAAAGAAAAGGATATACACCAAGAACCAACCCTAAAGAAAGAAGAAATGAATCCAACCATATCTTGTAAAGAATTGGCAAAAATTACCACTCCTCAAACTCTCAAGATAGGACATATCAAGAAGAAAAAGGTTCAAGAAGTGAAAGATCACATCGAGAAAGAAGAAATGACTCCAACCGTATCTTGTAATGCATTGGCTAGAATTACCACTCCTCAAACTATCAAAATAGAAGGACATATCAAGAAGAAAAATGTTCAAGAAGTGAAAGATCAAAATCAAGCCATCAAGAATGAACCCAACACATATATTTAATGATTGGAAAAACTACCACTCCTCAAACTACCAAGATGAGCATATCAAGAAGAAAAAGGTAATAGTGTTGATTGATTCGGGCAGTACCCATAATTTTATTCATTGTAAGATAGCCAAGGAATTGAATTGCTTCCTATATCCAACACCAAAGTGTCAAGTGATGGTTGCAAGTGGAGGAACCATAAATTGTTCAAGAAAGTGCCATAATATCAAGCTATCCATGGGACAATATGTATTGAATAGCCCAATGCTTTCCATTCCAATGGGTGGTGTTGATGTTTTACTAGGAGTCCAATGGCTACAATCTTTGGGTATGATAGCTTTTAATTTTTAAGAACTTTTCTTGAAATTTTTTTGGTAAGGAAAGGAAGCTGAATTGAGGGGTATCAAAGGGAAACCACGAAAGATAATCAACTCTAACAACATGACAAAGCTTCTAAATAAAGAACGATGAGGCGTAATTACACAATTATGTTCACTAGAGGATCCCACATCGAAATAATCTATTTCTCTAGATCTCCAAAACGTTTTGGAGAATCATTCCAAGGTATTTGAGACTTCCAAAAGCCTCCCACCTATTCATGATCATGATCATGCTATTCATTTGATTCCAGGAAGTTTTCCTCCAAACATCAGGCCTTACAGATATCCATATGCCCAAAGGAGTGGGAACTCATTCAAAGGTTGTAGAAGATCCCAGTTCAAACAATATTTCGAGAACTTGACAAGGAAGGAAAAATCATATTGGAACTTGAAGCAATCACGGAACCAAGAAATCGATAGTTACAAAATATATCAATTTCAGAGTATCTCATCAAGTTGAAGAACTTACCCACTGAAAATTCCACATGGGAGGACGAGAATTTTATACAGAAGCATCCAAAATTACGCAAGCGTTAAGGACAACACTTTTTAAAGGAGAGGGGCATGTTATGTCCCTACACTACTAGTTACCCCCTTATTGTTATTCGTACAACCCCCTTATTATATTGTTGTGCCCATCTAGTCCCCATATTATTATTATTGTGCCCCATAGAAGCCCACTATTGTTATTATTGAGTCGTTACATTATTATTGTTATGTCGGCTCTGATTATATTATTTCCCCTTAGACTGCTATTTATAGAAAGGAGTTCTTGTCATTTGTATCATCTAAGAAATTTTCATTTGTGTAATGTAAAGGAGGTTCCCCCTCGAAGAGGCTTATTTCTAAGACGTTGATTTATCTTTTCTATCTTTTTGTGAGCTGGTTTCATAACATAGTAGTCCCGATATTTGTTGTTAAAAGCATGTTGCATCTGAGCCCAAGTTGTGATGCTATCTCGAAGTAAACCCATGAACCAATGTAATGTTGCATCCTTGAGGGTAGATGGAAACAGTTTTAATTTTTTCTCATCATCTGTATAGTCATAGGTTTGGCATATAACAGCAAACTCAAATAGGAAAGTGTATGGCTCCTCTGTGGTCAGGCCATGGAAATGAGGTAGGAAAGAGGGGCTTATATTCTTCATCTTAGTGTCCCCTTTGGTTTCCTTGATGGGGAAGGCACCCTCAACTCTCTCTCTATTCCCTTTGTCATTTCGTTTTTCATCCATTGGTTCAGTAGGAATGGGTTCTTCTTATTCTTCTTCCCCTGTAGGTTCTTCAAATATGTGAGGTTGCTCACCTTAAGTTTCCTCCAGTTCACAGCCACCGACAAAGAGAGAAGGTTGGTTGTTGGATGTAGTGGGGGTATTTAGCAAGAATTTCCCTAAATTGTCCGTATTCCTACAAAGCATGAAAGTAAATGTTTTTGGGTTGATTTTTGTAAGGTTTTTTTAAGCTGGAAAGTACTTTGCAGAATTGAAATTGCTGATTGAATGAAAAATCACTGATAGAATGAAGAAGCTACTTGTTGAATTGAAATTCTACTTGCAGAATGGAAAGGAAAGCATATAATGAAATATGAAAGAAACGAAGCTACTAGATTACTTTCGCATAAATAAACTAATGGAAGAAAATTGAAAACAAGAAGTATAAGAAAAGAAAGCAGTAATCACATTCTACTCAGACACCTCCCCGACAATGGTACCAAAAAGTGATGAGCACCAGTATTGCAGCAAGGATGCTACAACTCCTAGGCTACCAGCTTTACTTATCAAACCGGGGTTCGTACAAACTTGGAGGTGACAGTGCTATATCCAAAGTAAAAGTGAATATCTTGCCTGTTGTCATTGTTCATCCGGTGAGAGACCCCATGGGTTCCAAGCTAGACTTATATAGAGTCAGAAGTAGCTTGATTCTTTGATGGAAGAAGAGAAAATATATTCTAAGAGAGCTACTCTACTATAGTAATGAGGAAAACAACATGTAATGTTAAATCACACCATATCCTAATTAACCATTTGAACAGCTATGCTAAGCAGAATTTCTAAATCAACACTAACCTAATGCTGCTATCTAAGTTACAGAAATAAAGAGCATCAAACCATACTAATGTGTGAGCAATAAAACTAAACTAAATTTGTTTTCACTTTTCTGGGTTTTTTGGTAAAATCAAGCATGCAATTTAATTGTTCTTGTGGATGTGACAGGTGGATGGAAGGTGGTTGAGGATGGATAAAAGGCTTATGGAGTGATTGGATGGGGTGGAAGGGTCCTAGGAGGATTTTTGTGACTTCCTAGAGGTTCCCCATCAATTCGGCCTCAAAACAGGCCATTTCAGGAAAACCTACAAGATGTACTAGAAACCTACAGGATGATCCTGTAGGAATTATAGGAAACCTAAAGGATACAGCCGAGAGCTAATTGTGAGTTGTTGGATGTGTTGGGAATTTGGGAAAAGAGGTGTGATGAGTGGGGTAGGGTGTTAGAAGGACTAGGAAAACTCAGGAGTCAATATCCAAGAGAAGAGATGGTTAGATTCACTCAATGTGTCTAAGGGAATTTCAATGAAAAAGGACAAAAAAACTAGTGAGGGTGATGGTGGAACAAGAGATGGTTAAGGTTGATAAAGTGGAAGATGGATGCTAGTGATGAAGTCTCGACCTCCTCCTGAACTACTTGCAGTGCTTAAAACATGTGTGTATTTTAAGAACTTGGCAACAAGATACATCTTCATAAACTAGAAAAGCATGAATCAATTTCCCATATTATGCATGAAGACACTTCTGAAGGAAATCAGAACATGAGTGAGATCTTATTGCAAAAATAGAGTAGTGGAAAAAGATGACAATGAAATGAACCAAATGCTGAATCAAGACAACAAATTCCAAATCTCATGCAAGAACTAGAAATCTATGTTTTTGGGGCTACTGAAGGATCTCTTCCTCAAGTCATGGTCCCAGAAAGAGGAAGTGAGGCTGAGGCACCTGCTGAAAACCTTATGGTGATCCTTTTTCTCATTTCTAACCTGCTAACTGAAAGAAGGCACAAATGGAATCAAACTAAGATACAACCAATCTAATCTACACTGTTGTAATGGAAATGCAGCTACTTAAGCAAATGAACAATCAAACTATGAATCTATGCTAACATACATGTACAATAAAGAGGAACCTTGGCTGCTAGGGTTAGGCCCTAACCCAATAGCTTCAGCCCTATGAGCTAACTTTGTGTTGGCTCAAAACAAAACTCATTTTTATTATCAAAACAATGGATTACATCAAAAACTGTCACTAGTCTTGCAGCTCGAAAATAGAGTAGAGTTTACAATCAAAAATCTAAATCTTGCTGAGGTCCTAGGCCTCTCTAATTATAAATCTAAAGTCTCTAATGACTTCCTTAAAATTAGGGAGGCTTAGCTCCCAAACTCGAGATAAAATGGTGCTTTGTCTTTCACTTGCTCAGTTGCCTTCTAGTCCTCATGATTTGGTAGTTTGCACTTCGAGTTGATGGAGGAATATTCGAATGGAGGGGTAGTAAATGAGGAGGATTTACCTCCTATAATTCCTCTCCCTTGTCCCATTCTATTTTTGACCAAGGTCTTCGCCAAAATTCCTTGCTTTTATCCTTTAATCCTGCATTAAATGCACATTAGACCACAAAGCAAAATATCCAACTCTTACTCATCTCATAAACAAAATATAATCAAAAGTATGCAATGAGTTGTGAGAATAGTTGGTTTGACTAGCCTAGGAGGCGAATTAAGGCCCATATAATTACCCAATGATGAGGCTCATCAATGTTGCAGGCTTGAGGGTAGATGGAAATAGTTTTAACTTCTACTCATCATCTGTATAGTCATAGGTTTGGCATATAACGGCAAACTCAAATAGGAAAGTGTCGGGGTCTTCTATGGTCAAGCCATGGAAATGAGGTAGGGCAGAGGGGTTGATATTTTTCATCTTAGTGTCCTCGTTGGTTTCCCTGATGAGGAATGCACCCTCAACTCTCTCTCTATTCCCTCTGGCATTTCTGTTTTCAGTCATTGGTTCAGTAGGAATGGGTTCTTCCTCTTCTTCTTCCCCTGTAGGTTCTTCAAATATGTTAGGTTGCTCACCTAAGGGTTCCTCCAGTTCATAGCCACCGAAGAAGAGGGAAGGTTGGTTGTTTGATGCAGTGGGGGTATTTGGCAAAAATTTCCCTAAGTTATCCCTATTCCTACGAGGCATGAAAGGAAATGTTTTTGGGTTGGTTTTGAGTTTTTTTTTCAAACTTCGAAGGTACATTGCAGAATTTTTTGCTGATTAAATGAAAACTACTGACTGAGTGAAAAAATACTTGCCAAATTGAAATCTTGCTTGCAAAAATGGGAAGGAAAACAGAAAATGTATAATGAAAAAGGAAGAAACTAAATTACTTTTGCATAAATAAACTAATGGCAGAATATTAGAGACAAGAAATAGAAGAAAGAAGCAGTATTCACATATTACGCAGACACCTCCCTGACAACGACACCAAAAAGTGATGAGTGCCAGTATTGCAGCAATAATGTTGCAACTCCTAGGCTACTAGCTTTACTTTATCAACCCAGGGTTCGTACAAACTTGGAGGTGGCAGTGCTGTATACACAAGTAACAGTGATGGTTTTTTCTTTTGTCATGGTTCAGATGGCGAGATACCACTGCGTTTTTCAAGACAGACTTCTATGGAATCAAAATAAGCTTGGTTTCTTGATGGAAGAAAGGGAAATCTGCTCGAAGGGAGAGCTACTCTACTACAATAATGAAAAATACCAAAATTCAATGCTAAATCGCACCATTTCTTAATTAACTTCCAAGAAACTATGCTCTGTAATAATGCTAAATTATCATGAACCAAATTCTACTATCAAAACATGGAAGTAAGAAGCATCAAACATCATTAATGTGCAAGTAAAGGGACTTAAATAAATCTGCTTTTGTCTTTTTGTCTTTTCATGAAAAATCAAGTATGCAAACTAATTTCTTTTGGTGATGTGGCACGTGAATTAAGGATGTTGGAGGATGGCTAGAAGGGTTAGGAAATGTTTGGATGGTGTGGGAGACCCTTGGGAGGCTTTTGGTGACTTTCTAGAGGTTTTCCCTCAATTCGGCCTCAAAACAGGCCATTTCAGGAAAACCTACAGGATATACTAGAAACCGACATGCTTCCTTGTAAGCCTACAGGATACAACTGAGAGAAAAATGTGAGGTGTTGGAGGTGATGGAAGGCTTAGGAAAGGTGGTTGATGGGTGGAATGGAGTGGGGGAAGGTCTATGATCACTCAAAAGTCAACAACAAAGAGACGAGATGGTTGGATTCACTCAATGTGCTTGGAATAATTTCTATGAAAAATGAGGAAAACTAGTGAAGGTGAAGGTGAAAACAAGGAATGACTATGGTGGATGGAGTCTAAGGTGGTTGTTTGCTATAAGTATTTTTCTCCTACTTAGGCACCTGCTCTGCATAAAACATGTATATTTTCCAAAAATCTATGTAAACAAGAAACATTCTCATAAACTAGAAAAGCAGAATTAATGAACTAACTGCCTACATTATGCATGAGGAAATTTGTTGAAATGAATGAAAGCATGGATGAGATCTACTGCAAAAATGAAGCTGAAAAAGATGACAATGAATTCCTACTTTGAAAAATTGACCAAATGCTAATTTAAATACAATAAACTCCAAAGCTTATAAAATAAATAGAAATTTGTGTTTTTGGGGCTGCATAAGAGTCCCTTCCTCAAGTCATGATCCTAGAGGGAGGAAGAGAGGCCAAGACACCTACTGACAACCTTGTGGTGATCCTTTTATTCCTGCTAGCCTACTACTGAAGTAAGGCACAAATGGAAGCAAACTATTAAACAACCAATCCAATCTACACTACTTGCAATAGAAATGCATCTAAAAGCAAATTAACAATGAAGCTATGAAACTAAACTAAACATACATTACAAGAAAGAGGAGCCTTGGCTGCTAGGGTTGGGCCACCCAAGTGTTGGAAATAATACTGAGAGGGGGGGTGAATCAGTATTAGCAAGTCAATAACTTTTCATTTCCATAATCAGATTTATATGCGCTACTTCAGTTAAGGGAACTCATGCGTACACGCAACTGTGTTTAAGGCAACTAGCGTATATCCACCAAACTTATGATTCAATTAATTCATCATATGTTGATCTTTAATCAGTGCATCAAAACTTCATTAACCATATAAACAGTAGCCAGGTGCAGTAAAACTACAACAGAGCATCACACATAAGAAACACACATGAACACGAAGATTTAAGGTGGAAACCTAATGCAGGACAAAAACTACCTATTGATGTCTTCTTTTATATAAGAAAAACCTGTTTAAAATCTTGTACTAGTGCAGACTCATACCAATTTGTTGGAACCCACCTCCAGAAGGCTACAACCTTCTCTTTTTTTCCAGCTGCTACTGGAAGGGAGCTCCAACCCCTAGCTCTTGTACTAGCCGATATGTTTACCAGTACATAAGCACCGGCCTACAGAAAGCTACGACCTTCTCTCTTCCTCCAAGGACCACAGTTCATAAACTTTCAGACTGGATACTCATCAACAACATTAAAGCTCAAAATCAATCACCACTGCAATACAACCATTGCATTAACCAATCATTGAATACTCAATCATCAATCTCTGAATCAACCACAACTGAATCAATCAATCACTGACAACCCATCATTACTGAAGCAAATCACAATCAACCAATCTAAACATTCAGAATACTGTCATCATAACACAGTCACCAGAACACAGAGCAGAACCCAGAACTCTGTAACAACCACTAGAACCATCTATGAATTCAGATATCATATTTCATAATGTATATGCTACTCTGATGAGTCGTACCAACGTATATACGTGCTTTTACCAAAGCGAACATGCATACAGATTTGCAAATACTAACTTGAAAACTTCACAGCTATTTCAGAATTTAGTCATACCCAGATCATAAAATTTGCAGAATAAAACATGTGTCAGTATTCACATCTATTCTATCCATGATCAAACCACATAATGATAATACATTCCAAGCCTTAAGATCCCAACCCATCATCCATCATCATCCACATAGGTGCATCCTTAGTTTAGATTAAGTAAAGTATCACAAACACATAACCTACATACTGGATCTCACACTTCATCAGATATTCAATATTGGCACACCTTGGACTAATGACCTTCTCCTCCTTTTATAGTTTTAGGCCTTTCTCAATACCATGGACCAAAACCACTTAGGACCAATACCTTGGACCAAATACCTAGGGTCAATACCTCAGACCAGATACCTAGGGTCAATACCTCAAACCAGATACCTTGGACCAATACCATGGATCAAAATACCATGGACCAAATACCTTGGACCAAAACTTAGTTTCTCAAGATATACGCGCTTTTCCTTCTGTGAAAGTGCATGTGTATGTTATATTCTTCTTTTGGTTTGTTAACCCACGTGTATACGCTCCTTTGTCAAGGTGAACCTGCGTATATCTCTCTTTCTTCATTCTTTGTAGTCTGATCATTAATTCTTTGCTATTGACCTACTGCACTATGATCTATCATCTGAGTGAGTTTCCATCAAGGACAACACATGTATCATAATGCCAACAATCTCCCCCTTTGGACTTGATGGCAACAACCACACCAATTCACTCTCCCCCTTTGACATCAAAGGCAAAGGGCGGACCAAGATATTCTCTCCCTTTGATGATGTCCATACTCCCCCTGAGTACATGTTGAAATCTTTGATTGAGCTCCCCCTTTGTACATGCTAAGATGTACCAATCTATCCATGCTCCCCCTGAGCACATGCAAAGTCTGCAAAAATATTTTTCAAAAAAATAACATGACTCTCCAACTCAACTGAGTATGACCTTGCTATCATGACTCATACATACATCCATCTCCCAACCATGTGGGTATATACCAAATTTGACTCATCCACCCAACCAAGTGGGGATATACCAATTGTTTATACATGACTAAAAAATAGAAATTATTACATCATCCTTCCCATGCATAGTGGGTTTACAAATTAGGTCTTTGCATGACCTTTACATCAAATAATATACATGACTTTTATAACAAAGACCACCAATCTAAATAAGACCATGATAGTCATCAGCAACTATCATACACCATATATGATCGACACCATAAGCATCTGTCAACAGCATCCAAACCTGTAACCTACAATATCATTCTCTTGGCCAACCAACAATAATATGCCACTTAAGTGATCATCCACAAATCTGATCTAAATACCAGCAATGTGACCCCAAGTATCATCTGAGATAGTAAGATGTATCATTTAGTCACATAAGAATCATCACCAGAGACTTCTAACCATAATGCCAACAATGCATTATTCAAAGCATATGCTCCCCCTAAACCTATTCCATCCAATCACTGTCAGATCTGATCATGCATATATCAGTAAGAAGTATCAAGGCATCATCATCAATCAGATATACATCAAGTTAACTTGTGAGGATCAAAAGCACTTCTAAATAACATATTATGAGTACCAGCACATTTCCACACATCTTTAGCAGATTGTTGTAAAGCTATAAAAAGGGTCTTTTTCACCTCTAGTTACCTCACATTAATATGTCAATCCGGGATCGTCTGGTTATTTCAAAGGGTGTCTCAGTGTGAGGCTAGCATTTGCCAGAGTAATTCTCGTAGTACAGCTATTTAAAAGCTACGCAAATAAATTATGCAGATCTACAACTTAACTACTTCAAAAGACCAAATCACACCAAGTATTACATCAGCCAAAGGTTCGGCAGCAATAACCCATCCTTTTCATAACTGATGAGAATAGATCAAAGGTCTGGGAGCCAAATAGCAGATGTTGGGCTCGCTACAGCATGGGATTGTTCTTAATGATTAGAAATGAAACAGCAGATAAAAGAAATGACAATGAAATGGAACAACACATCAGCCAAGGGCTTGGTAGCAATAACACATCCCTTTCATAGCTGATGGGAGCAGATCAGAGGTCTGGGGAACAAGTAGCAGATGTTGGGGTCCACTACAGCCTAAGTCTGTCCTCAAGAAACAGCAAACTAGCAATTTGGAAATGGGACAACAAATTGAAATGGAACAGCAAATAAATGGAACAGCGAGTAAATGGAACAGAAAATAAATGGAACAGCAAGTAAATGGAACAGCAGATAAATGGAATAGCAGTTCAAGAATAGAACAACAATCAAAATAAGTAATAACTGAGTTCTTTAAGCTGCAACTCTATTTAACCATGTTAATCAAAACACCAATCCCTCAATCTTATATGATGGAACAATACCATAGAACCTTAGAAACACACCATACTTAATCTGCTTCTATTAAAACACATACAACTGCATCTCATAATAAAGAATAGTCACATTTGATAACCATGTGAAACAGACCTTTCCAGATGACCTGTTATAATGCAAAACACAATCGTGAAGAATTCTGTAATAAAGTAACAGTGTCCTGTAGGGATTTATCAATACTTAAAGAATTGGTAAAATAACATAGCATCGATATAAAGTTCAAGAACATGAAATGACTTAATCACAACAGAGCTTGTAATAGAATATTCTCAAAACATAGCAGATTACCAGATTACGTCTATGAACAAACCACACGGAAACCACATGTAATAACACAAGAGCAAGTGTCCTCCAGGGCCGGGCCCTTAGCCTCCAGGGGTACACCGCTTAATATGGATCCAGGCTCAAAGATAAAAAGTGAACAAGTCTGTATTAAAGCATGCAATAAAATTACAGGAACTCAAGTTTTCAACAAAACATAAAGATCATAGTCCAGATCTTTCTTAAAAGAAATTACACCACCGTAACCAACAGTGCTATCCCTTTTATAGGAGGAACGGCGGAGACATCTAGATACAGAAATAGGTAAAACAGCGATCCCTCAGGATCTAAGATCCTGCGGGAATCGCAGAATCATTAATGTTGCGTTAATTCTTCCTTCTTCTGTTCCACGTTGGTATCTCTGCGTCCTTTATTGGGCTGATCCGTGTTGATTTGGTTCGCTTCCGGTCTTCCGTCAAAGGGACAGTAGTTATCTCGTCTTTATCTTTACTTTTGGAATGGCCACCTTCCGCTTCTCCACCCTCCTGCACATAGAAACGACGTTTATCAGTGCTTCTTATTAATCTCTCGTGTTTCATTATAAGTTCTTATCATTATCTAATTTTCCCATGCAAAATGCTTTTGAGTTTTCATGAAAAGATACCGAAATGACCATCAAAACATACCTTCCTTGGTACTCCACACACCCCCCAACTTACCCTTTTTCATGGCCTCATGAAAACATTGTAGTTGACATGCAGAGCAGTGAGGGAGTAGGCTAGAGATGGAATCTCGTGTGGGGGCCTACACCCATGATGCGAAACTAGATGATCAAAGAAATGGCTCGTCTGGCCCTCAGGCATCTCATACAGGGCTTGGTATCCGAGTGCAGGATGCCAAATGATTGGACTCCGGAACCTATATCCTAACCAGGATGGCCCTGCCCTCAAAACAATTTCACCATAGAGGGGAAATCGGTTAGCAGCAAGCTTGAAATTTTCATACTTAAATGGCTCTCTGAGCTGAATGTTCGGATTAGATACTCGATATCGAAATTTAGCTGCTTCAATGGTAGGGTCTTTGATAGAAGCAAAGAACTCAAGCCCTTGCCGAATGATTGATTCATGCATGGGTCCTAGTGCTTCAATCACCCCTAGAGTCCTCATGAGATTTCTATGACTTCTCCATAACTATTCTGGGTCTCTAGGCTCAGCTCTTACTCATAAATCTAATCTATTTTCTTGTCTCTGAAATGCATTGTAGTCTTTAAGCCATTTAGTTTGATTGACTGCAAATGAAATGAATGTTTGTAATTGAATGTCTCCAACAAAAGGGCCAGGGTTTAGCTCGGTCTCTTGTTCTAGTACAAGGTTATGCAGATAAAATTCACACAATAACCTTTGTACTTTACCCCATAATGCTTACAGCAGTTTATAAAATCATCTATAGTGTTAATTTCTATGGGAGCACCTGCCCTAACGGCCTTGATTTTCAATTGCAAGTATCTTTCTATTAGAAACAGGGCATAATTTTTGGCAGGGGCTCTACATGCTAGGGCATCATTGTACAGAGCACACAAGGTATCCATTTGTTTAATAACTACATCTAATCTATGGGTTACCTTGGCAACTTTCTCTTGCTCCTTTCGCCATCCTTCGAAGGCTTGGCTTTCTGACAGGTTGACATTCCTTAACTGCTGTTGTAATTCCTCATACTTTTCACGGGGGACCGTTTGTTCCCTGAGCTTTTCTGCTTCTTGTTGGGCCTGCTTCAAATGATGGTGAAGGGTTCTTGTTTTTGGGTCCTTTTTCCATGCATCCGTGGAGGCTGGGAGTTTTACTTGGACTTTCTTATTACGTTGTTTTGAATTCATAACCCATATTACTCCCGAAGGTGGTGCCTCCGTCTAAACCACCTTATCATCTTTTTCAATTTTAACACGAACTCCAGCCCACTGCTGTTCCTTTTCAAATGGAACAGTAGTCTGTTCTTCTGTTTCAATTGGAACAGCAGTTTGTCTTTCTGCTTCATTAGGAACAGCAGTTTGGCTTCTATCAGGGTTTTGGGTAGTGGAACGGCTCTCGGTTCTTCGCCTCTTATTCTTCCAGGGTCTTATTGGCGTGGCCGAATTTTTTCTTGTTGAGGTCCCTACCCCCCTTTGTCTTTCTTTTAGAAGCTTAATCTGCTGGTGAAGCCTGACTATCACGTTTAACAGTGTCCCTTTTTGCTTTTGCAATTCCCTTATTTCCATCAACTTCTTAGAAAGAATAGCTGACTGTTTGTCGTGGGTTGGAGTGTGACTAATTTCTGGATTTTCTTCTTGAGGTGGCTGATCCGGGGTAAGAACCTTTCTTGGCTCTATTGTTTCTTGGGCCAATTCTTCTTCTTCCCTTATTTCCTTCGGATTCTCCTCTGGTGCCTTCTGATTAGGAACGGGCTATTCCTGCCTGATATTTTATGTTTCCTTCTCATCATGGACGGGTGAAATTTCTATTTCCGCTTCTTCCATATGCACTTTCTTGGGTGCATCTTTTTCCTGGGTTTCTTCTTCGACCTAGAGGTTGGATGGACTCAGGGGCTGGCCATACTCGCCCATATTGGCCAATTCATCTTCCCCTATCAGGTTTTGTGCTGGGCTTCCTCCCTGCTGTTCCATTCCTTCCTCCTGCTCCGGCCGCTCAACCTCTTCCCTCTCATCTCCTTCTTCTTCATCCTGTTCTATTTCCGCTGACTGTTCTTCGTCTTCCTCTTTTGTTTCTGCCTCGGCGGACTGCTCTGTTTCTCTACTGTTTTCTTCTTCCGCCTTTGTCCCTGTGGACTATTCTACGTCCTCATTACTTTCTTCTTCTATACCTGTCTCTGTTGACTGCTCATCTTTAATTTCTATTGCTTGGCTCGTGCAAGCCCAGGGTTTCTTCAGCTCTGCTTGTAACCCTGCAAGTCATGCCAACTTTCTACGTTTTGTTGGTTATTCAGATGTACCAGCATCGGGTTGTTTCTCAAGTTGCTTTTCAGCTTGTTTTTCAGCTTGCACTTCTGTGCAAGCGTCCTTCTTTCGTTTCTCAGGGCGTTGGGGTGTGCTATCAATTTTTTTTCATTTTTCTGGGCGTCTAGATGTGGTCGTCCCTTTATTAATAATATCAATTAGTTCTTCCCAGCTGCACTATTGCTGGGTAAGGCTATGGTTTACTATCAAATGAATTAATCCGTGGTGGCTAGCCACAGATTCTTTGTGTTGTGCCTTTTTCATACTTCGTGCCACATCATGCAATAGCAAATTAAGCAATGCAGGTAAATTCACAAAACATTTTTGTTTTAAGACAGCTAGGAGTTTTAGATGTCGTGGTCTTACCACGTCTTTTCTACCCTCGCAAGTAATGTAGCTCTGGACAATTTTCGCCAATTCCGCCCATGTCTCTCCTAGCGTTGCTGGTAGCACCCCCTTTCCTCGAAATGTTAAACTCTGGCCTTCGTCCTGAAAGATTTCCACAATCTTCTGCAGCCTTTCCTTCTTTATTGTCCATATTGGTCCTGTGGCCGGTAATCCTGTGACTTTTGCTATTATATCGTCCATGACCTCTATTCGTTTTCCTCTGATTGTGGAGTGTTCTTCCTGCAGGTTTTGTAAAAATTCCTTCGCCATAGTTTCATTAGACTCCTTCATGCGGTTGAGGTAGGTCAACCATCCTGCTTTCTTCAGGATTCTTCGGGCTACAGCTGAGACAGTCAATGTTTGTGGTTCTCTGCGGACTGACCTTCCACCCATGGCTTCACTTGCAAATTCTCAAAGGAACAGCAGTTGTTCGTTGAGACGCAGAGAAGCTGGTGGCGTGTTTCTCGTTAAAATTCAAATGCAACGGCGTACGCAATGGAAATAACTTCGAACAGCGATTCATGCAGAAGAAAACAAAAATGGCAAATGATCATACCGTTGAGCCGTGCTGTGCTAGAGTACAAGATCTTCTCAAATAACGGGCTGACACGTATTCTGGGGAATGATGAGGCTACTCCCCCCCACAATATGATAGGTTGTCCCAGCCGTCAAATAAAGGAGCAACGTTTGCTTCTTCCGTGAGGCCTTTATGGAACAGCTTATGAAAATATGCCATGTCTCCAAAAACAGTGTATTACTGAAATTGAGGTAAAAAGTTAGATCGCTTTTAATGCGTAAGCAACTACGGTGAGTTGATGGAAGTTCGGGGATAAGACATTTGCCATAATTAGCGAGCCCAATGCGGTCACTGTCACTAGCTCCATAATGATTGGCGGTAATAAATAGTCATGCGGTATATGGTTGGATAATTAAATTATCACGTTATAAGATACAAAGGTTCTAATTTCCTTACCCATTGGTGTAAAGGTTACGACTTCAATACCATTAACAGAGCTCTGTTGCTGACAGGTGTCCATAACCTTGGTAGAGTTGTTTATTTCACCCCGGGAACCATAGTCCTTTGTGTATGTGAGGAAGTGTTATGTGATGTCAAAACTGTAGGTCACTATGTAGGCTTGGTAACCAGTTAGTCATAGTGCCATTCACAAGGAAGGAGCGAATAGTGGGCAGGCCGACTCGTGGTGAGACCTCCTGTTCCAAGGGTTATTTATTTATTTTGATATACCTCCTAGACCATTTCCCGGGTGTGGTGGCCCTAGTGGGAATGCCACTTCGCTTCCATCCTGATGATCATGGTAGGCCAGCTCATAATGAGACTCCCTATCCTGCAATTTGACAAAACTTCTTTTCTTATTTACTTTTTTCTTGGTTTTAATAGAGAACCTTTCCTGTTTATACACAAAGGGTGGTTCAACACTCCTTAAGAGTAGGAATGGTGGAAGAAGTCTTAAAATCCCAATAGGAAGGTATAGACTCTTTGATCTTATTGACGAATGATAATCAAAATAGATAAAAGAATCAGCATGATAGAGATAACCAATCAAAACAGAGTTAGTGGAACAATGGCAATAGAAGGTGATAAATAAACATATCTTTTCCTTACGCTCTTTCGCCAATTCAGGGCAGTTACTTATAAGGATAGCGGTTTACCAATTTCTGTATACTGTGCTTTTGTTTTCATCACATAAGTAGATAGCTGTATTCAAAAAGACTTTTGAAAGATCATCAGCATTCCACATCCTTAAGAAGGAACAAGCTGTTTCAAATCTTATGATTAGTGCTCTTTCAAAGAAGGGCACAACAATGGTTGCTCGTTTGGAGAAAGGAGCAGTGGGAATCACTGGTGCCATTCAGTAAAATCAAACAAGTGTCGTTCCTTTGGAAAAAGACTGGCAAAAATCAAACAGTGTTGTTTCTTGCGGAGACAGCAAAAACACACAAACGATGTTTTTTTTTTAGAAAGGAACAGCAAAAACACTCAAGTGTTGTTCCTTTTAGAAAAGGAACAGCAAAAATCACAAATGTTGTTCCTTTTGGAAAAGGAATAGCAAAAATCACAAGTGTTGTTCCTTTTGGAAAAGGAACAGCAAAAATCAAAAGTGATGTTCCTTTTGGAAAAGGAACAACAAAAATCAAAAGTGTTGTTCTTTTTGGAAAAGGAATAGCAAAAATAAAAAGTGCTATTCCTCTTGAAAAAAAGGAACAGCAGAAGTAACAAAATGTGTTGCAAAGATATGTACAAAAAAAAAATTCAAGAAGTTATATACAAATTGTAAGGAAAAGTAAATTTCTTATTGAGTTACAGGTGGAGAAGACTTGTCTTCCTCTCGTAAAATCTCAATATCTGAATCTTGGCATAGTTGTTGGCAGAAGGACTCCCGAGTAAGTGGTTTGCGATAAAGACGAACTCGATGGCCGTTTGCCTTAAAGGTATATCCAGAACCATCAATAGTAATCAGGGTAAGAGTACCATTGTCATGTACTTTCTGAATTTCAAATGGTCCCATCTAACGAGTCTAGAGTTTCCCGGGGAAGTCCTAAAACCTAGAGTCATATAAAAGAGCCCAGTCTCCTTCGTGGAAGACTCTGTTTTTAATGAGAGCATCATGCCATTTAGCTCTCTGTTGCTGTATCAGGGCAGTCTGTTGAAGTGCAGAGAGCCTAATTTCATCCAGTGCATTGATCTGTTGTAGTTGATTAGTTTGTGCCTCAGTTAAGTCTAAACCAACTTCTTGTGCTGTTCGTAATGTCTGGATTTCAAATTCTATAGGAAATATAGGTTGTTTTCCGAACATTAGCTGGTAAGGTGAGTGACCAGTGGTGCCTCTCCATGTTGTTCTATAAGCCCACAGTGCTTTAGGTAGTTTGGCAGCCCAATCGTGTCTATGCGATGCAACTGTTTTTGTTAGAATTGTTTCTATTATCTCGCTGCTGCTTTCTACTTGCCCATTTGCCTGTGGGTGATATGGGGTGGTAATTTTATGCTGAACATGATAATTGTTAAGTGTCTCCGCTATTCTGTTCCCAGCAAACTGTGGCCTTCCATCTGTAATTATCTCTCTAGGGAGGCCATAGCGCACAAATAGATGGAGCAGGAACTGTATAACAAATTCTTCTGTAGCTCTGGGCAAGGCCTCTACTTCAACCCACTTGGTGACGTATTCTGTTGCCACCAAAATGTATATTTTTTGGTTTGATGGTGGGTTGATTGGTCCCACGAAATCAAGAGCCCAACGCTCAAATGGTTCGATGACTAACTGTGGTTTCAAAGGCATCTCATCCGAGTGACTAGGGCGTCCTGCTCTCTGGCAACTGTCACATGCTTGGAAAAATTTCTTTGCATCTTTAAAAATTGTGGGCCAATAATACTCTTTGTGTAATACTTTATGTGCAGTCCTACAATCAGCGAAATGTCCACCACATGGTTGGTCATGGCATGCTTTCAATATATCAAAAATTTCATCTTGTCGAACGCATCTTGTTACACAGTAATTTGTCACCGTTTGTCACCGTCCCTGTTTCCCCTCTCCTGCATCTTGGAGGACTTATTCCGGGACTTATGAGAAGCGACAAGACTTGAAACCACTTGCATTATTCACCTTTGAACATGAGCTTCATATGATCTGAAGACATCTCCTACTCTTTGCCCTTAAAAATAGCCCTTTTTACATTAGCGCTAACCCACTGTGTTCTGCCCGCGCCAATGGGGAAAATCCTATAAATGGGGCGCGCCATTAGCGCTCTATCCTAGAGTCGCAATCGCGCCAACCTTTTTGGGCAAAGTTTTCAACCAATTAATCTTCGAAATTTCTATCCAACTCATTCACCAACTGCATCCAAGTTAAGTGAAGATGGTTTGGCTTCGAATCTCCTTGAATGGGAAGTAGTTTTCCACCATTCCATAGAAGTTTCCAAGTGATGAGGCCAAATCCATTATTGTTTTGATTGATCTTATCTCTTCCTTTTCATCTATAAAAGCTTGTCTCCATGCCTTGAGAAAGCTATTTCTAGTGGTAGTGGTAATAATACTGGTGCTGAAAGGAAGATATCAAGAGGCTAGAGTTGCAATAGCCTTCTTTGTGTCCATAAGGCTTACCCTAAGTGAGGAGATCTTGTCAACAAAGAGAGAGAGGCTTGTCCCTCATCCCTTCAAGCTTTGCAAGACTTGTGTAGCTGAGCACCCAGCCAAAGGAGGACTTGACGTCAGGACGTTGGTTGTATTCTCCTTTGTTTATTATTAATAATAGATGACTATCATTATGGTTCCATTCTCATTGTTGTAATGATTAATGTTGAATTATGTCCTTCCTGACTGATGTATAATTGCATTTATTAGATTTCACGCTTATTTTTGGGTTGTTCTCTTTGTGTGCAGGTGTCCATTCACGAGGATAGTGGAGGATTGTGACCGACCAAGGCAAAGGAGCGTGGGTGGCGTCTCTTCTACAAACAAAAGCGTTGGATCCCAAGCAGGTCTTCATCACCTACCTTTTATTTGCAATTAGGAACTTGCATGATAGCATTGTTTGATTGTTGCTAGACCCGTTATGGGCTAGTAGGGATCGCCTCTATCCGTAGAGGGGATTTACCTCTCCAACAAAGGGAGTGAAGCTTCAATGTTTCACATATTCAAATTAGGTAAGGAGTCCATGTGACAGGAAGACCACATCAAGGGGAATCTTCAGTATTGGGTCAGAAATAGTTTCTTGTTATAGCAAGAAGCAGAGATTAGTTGCACTCAATTCAGCAAAAGCAAAGTAAATGGGTGTTAGTTAAGCATCTTGTGAGGCTATCTAGATGAGGAAGATCCTTGTTGAGTTGTTTGGTCAACAAATCGATCCTATAGCGGTTTTTTATGATAATCAAATTTGTTTATGTATTCAAGCTTCTATGATCCATAATGAATTAAATAAAGTCTTTTGGTAGAAATCACATTAGAGAATTTTTTGGTCAACGCTTTTCGAACCAACAAGTGTGGTTCATCATCAGGACCAAACGAAGAGGCAGACCATGGCAAAGGCTTAAATAGAGAGCAATGTAGAGACATAATTTCAAGTAACGGCTATATGTCTCTACATTGCTCTCTATTTAAGCGTTTGCCATGGTCTATCTCTTCATCTGGTCCTGATGATGAACAACACTTGTTGGTTTGAAATGTGTTGGCCAAAAAATTCTTTATGCGACTTCTATCGAAAGACTTTGTTATATCAGAGTTGTATCAAACTCTTTGAGAATCTAGTTTTTCATGATTGGTCCAAGCATATAGACATATGGTATCACCATCTACGAGATTAAGTGCAGAGGAGGATCATGTTGTTGGAGTACATTCTTACAGAGGAGTAGGATGCATATATTTTGACAAAGTCATTGTCAAGATGAAAATCTGAGTTTCATAGAGGTAGGATCAGGGTAGTAGGTCATCCCTTTCTTGTTGAGAGGGAGTGTTGAAAAATTCAACAAGAAAATCCTAATTTAATTTTTTTCCTTGAATTAAATTAGGAATTAAATTGTAGTTCTAATTCTCATGGAAACTTGTAGTAGTTAACTAAGTTAGTTTGAATTTGTTGACTTAGTTAATTCGATTTGGGAGTCTATCTAGAGTCATGTAAAGTCGTTCCTAAATTTTAGCGGTCTAGGTTGAGTTCTTTTGAGTTGTAATCATTTAATTCAGTTTAAATAAGTTAAATTCAGTTAACCTAGTTCCAGATGATGGAGGAATTAGTGGGAGATCCAGTAGTGGGGTGTAACCTAGAGTAGTGGGGAGTAACCAGCACTGCTCAACTAGTAAACTAAAGATTCACTCATACTTAACTCATGCATGTCAGATCAGAGAAAGACCCAGATGAGATTGGAGTTCAGGGACATTGTACTATCAGTTGTGAAATCATCTAAAATTAAACCGATGGTGCATGGAATCAAAGGAAGGCCTATTGATGGATTGCGTAGTTATGGATGAGGAATTTCCCAATTAAATATGGGCTAATTCCATAGGAAACTAAGCAAGGAAATAAGAGCTTGGTAGGCATCATATTTGGCTAAGTATTAGCTCGAGCTTGTGTGTGAATCAGTGAGATAGATTGAGATAGTGTGGAGGTTTCTCGGGCTTCAGCAAAGCATTGTAATCTTCTCATATTTTCTGTAGAGTCTCCAAAATGTATTCAAAATATCATCCGCGTTCACCTTTATCACCACCATTTCACTCACATTTCGCAAATCCATGACCATATAACCTTTCATTAGCCTCCATTTTCATAATTATATGGGTTTCGTTTGTGTTTTCCAAAAGCTAATGATTTCTAGTATTTTAAGTGAATTTATGGTTAAAACTTAGAAAAATGACATATACTTGCTAATACTTAAAAGTGGCTTGAGTTTCATGACATGTGTAGGTCATTTGGAAGCTTCCAAGGCACCCTTATGTGGCCTCCAATGCTAAAATTCGAATTCCCTTCAAGATATGGATGGAGATTTGATTAAGGTCAAAGACGATACGTGTCTCTTCATTACCTATTTGAGTTGTAACTCTATGAGATTTTCTAGGGATCTAGGGAGAGAATAATGGACCTCCATTAATGAGTTAGCTTCTTATGTTCTTGTATAAATAAGAGAGCCTTATCCTTTCAAAGGCACGTGTAAAGTTGGAGATACTCAGGTGTCCAAGTTAAGATTACTCGTGAATGGAATTTAGATTTAGCACCATGCTCATGAGTGATGTTCACCTCTTCCTAGTAATGCTTGCATTGGGAGCCTCTCATATTTCCATCTCTCATGCTTTTGGATTGGACACCTACAATGTGTGATATTTATTGCTTTCATAGATTAAGTTTTATTGCTTTCATATATTTTCCTATGTGAGAGGTTAAGAGTGATTGTTTTTGTTTGCTTTGATAACTTTTCTTGTGTGAGAGGTTAAGAATGATTGTTTTTGCTTTCATTTCATTTCATGTGGTTTTGATTATTCATTTCACACGATCCTGATTTGATAATGCACACATGATCCCTTAGAGTATATTTCATTTCATGCAATTTCAATTGAAGCAAGTGTGGTAGATTAAGATTTCAATTCTTACAAGTGTGATAGATTAAGATTTCAATTCCGTGCATTGTACTATAATTTATTTTGAATTGATTGTTGAATTAGAATAAGTGAATTTGGTTTGTCATTATTTGGTTTCATAGTGTTATAGGAAAAAATGACCTCCTCATCAACTCAGAGGTGAAAGACAAGATGACTGAAGCAAAGACATCAATTGTAGGCCTTGACTCCACACCAATGCTCTTTGCACATTATCAACCTGCTTTATAAAGCTTGTTACGAAGCATAGAGGAGCGTTAGTCACCCTTCTAACTCATGTTGTTAGACCAGGGGGAGCCTTAGTGAACCTAAGGGATGTTCAAAGGGTCAAGCCAATGAATCTGCTCACAAATATCTAGATATTTATCCCTAAATTTGCTCAATAAAAGCAACGAAACTCCAAAAATCAAGATATTTGGAGAAATTCCAATTTGGGAATGAAGGCAAATGGGAAAAAGCTTGAAAATAGGGCAGGTTAAAGGATTTTGCCCTAATGAACTCTAGGAGGAGCTTGGCAGCCCTGATTTGATTGCTACATAAGCAGCGAGAGGGCCATTGTAAAAGGGTTAGAGCATTTAGAAGGATAACCCATTGAGCTGTTGTGAAACTGTCATATTCTTGAAGAAGTGAGCTGAAAGAGGGAGAGAGAGAGAGGAAGAAGGGGCAAAGGAAGGCTGATACAATGGATGGTTGTAATCATTCTTCCATTCTAAATATAGAACTACAGTTGTGATCCCTGTTCCATAGTGTCGGTAGTGTTGTTCATTTATTTGTCCATTTTGATGCTCGTTGAGATGAGTAGTTAAGTTATACACTAATATATGTTTATTGTGCATTCTTACATTAGTTTTCAAGAGTGTATGCTATGATTGGTTTGCCTTGTCCTTTGTGCAGGAATTTCCTTGGAGCTAGCCTTGAAGGAGTTCTTTTTGTTGCATAGAGATTCCCAAGCAAATCTAGAAGGAACAGAAGGTGATCCTCTTTCCATACCTTGTCAATTTATGTTTGATAGATGAACATGTGTGTAACTTGGTAGCTTTTGCAAATAATCTTACAGTCTATCGAAGGTCCCGGGAAGGCCTTTAAGGGTAGTTTTCATTCCATATCCACCGTGCATTTTACCCCATAGCAAAATTGGCGACTCAGCTGGGGACTATACATCTAGTTCCCAGTCAACCTGGACTCCTCTCAGTTCTTCTCTTTCTTCTAAGAGCTTACTACTTCTTCAAATCCTTTTTTGATCCACTGACTATCTTGTTACATTATGCTAGTTTGCATTCTCCTCGGAAACTGATCCTAAAGGCTCTTTGTTTGAGCTATTTCCCTCACTACCGCAGGTTGCCAGGCTAAGCAAAGCTTTATAAAGCTCTGTGCCTGTGAACAGGGAGCGTTAGTGGCCCAAGTAACTCTCTATTTACACTAAAACAGAGCGTTAGTCTCCCATTTCCATGTTTTCCAGAAGAATCTGTGGACCAAAAGGGGGGGGGAACTTGTCTCAAGGTCTAAAGTAAGATCTATAATAGTATTATGTTAACAAATTTGGTTTCTTGAAAATTTATTTTTAAGAAAATGCTTTAGTTTTTCTCTCTTAAAATACATTTTTTTTGAAAGAAAGACTGATAAATTGTATTCATCCTTCTGTCGAAATAGTTGTAAGCTGCTTCATTTTGGTTTTCAGTAGTTGTTAGGAAATATTGGGAAAAGAATCTTTTAGTTATGCAAGTGTTGAATGGCTTTAGATACACAGACAAATCCATGAATATGTGAAAAGATGAATGTGTAGAATAAGACTTGTTTGCATAAGGAATTGAAAAAAAATTCAGAGCATTGTTCTACATGATTTATTGAGTCAAGAGTCTCACCATATTCATACGTCAACACCCCTACCGAAGACAAATAATAAAGTACACTAAAATTTACATTAAAATCAATCAATTACTCTTCTGAGCAAACCAACATTAGCTAGATTAGGACCTTGGGATAAGCATGTGAGTGAACTGCCCAAGGTTGAAAACCAAAACTAGTGTCGTTAACGAGTGAAAAATCCTTCTGCACTCATATTACCAGGACCACTCCACTAACAATGGAATGAAATACAAGACAAAATCGGATTGTAATTGAAGGTAGCCCGCCTTATCTTACAAATCCTTTAAGCATTCTGTGTATTGGGGGTCCCTTCGGGGATTTCGGAATTGAGTCGGGGACTCAGGTTTCCTGCCCACAAAGCATGTTGTATACAACTATTTCCCCCTTGGTATTGTCTGTGATTTGAGGTATCTCTAGTGGCCAAAACTTTTAGGTACTTACACAAGGTGACTGGAACGGGCTGTCCTAGTACCTAAAATGGACAGATCTACTTTGTCTTCAGTTTTTGGGAGGGTGCTCGTCTTCATGAGAGTACTTGGCCCCTCAATCTAAGGTTCGGGCGAAGCTCAAAAGTAACTATAACTGTAAATTTGGCCATCTTTCTCTGTTATTCATTGAGAGACTGGGTTTCATTTCCAGTAATCGGTGTTTATTAGATGAGGTATGTTGGTACCATTCCATGACCCCTTTTTCCCTCCCAAAACATGACATTTTCCTACCTCTTTTCATCATTTATCTCTCAGATCCCTTGGAAATTGATTAATTAATAGTCTTATAGTTATTAAATTGCATTGAAATTGATTTAAGGGTTTTATGTTAATGAATTAGGAATTTTTGGCAAAATGACTACAGGAAGTTCCAGCATCTTGTAATTGGTTTATTGTTTGACATGTGGCATGACAGCCAGGCTAGAGCGAAGGTTAGGAATGAAAAGCGGAATGTCCAAGCATGGACGAGCACCTATCCCGCAGCGGAATCAACCCTCCTACATGCACGGTCAACGAAGGTCAACTATGGCATGTTGGCAACAAAGGAAGCAACAGCACGCAGTCCAAATCGATTTAAGTTTTGTTTCTTTTTTTTTAAATCAGTTAGGATAGAAACATTTTCAAAATCATGGTGTGGTAAAAGTAGCAACAACCTGCTCATGAATGTACATCCGTTTTCAAGGGATATAAAACCATATGTAAATATAGTTCTGAACCGGTTGTATTAGGATTATCATTGTCGTTGTTTCAAAAACAGAGTTTTGATTTTAATATTAAAGACTTGCATTACAGTCACGATTTCACTGTGTTGATTTGGTAATCGTTGGATCACAGTTCAGTATACGTGGAACGCGGACGGGCCCTGCGTAACGTGGTATACTGTTGTTTTATTTCATTTACAGTTAGGGTAGTAATGCGCAGTGATTCAAATCGATTTATGTTTATGCTTATATGTTTATGAATGTGCTTGAATAGATTATCACCTGGATCGTGAATCATATCCTGTAAGG
>APFE031406434.1:0-12399 GCA_000404065.3 Pinus taeda
CTAACAAAAAGAAGTTGTTAATTGAAGAAAATTTTAGTGGTCTCGCAACTACAAAATTAAATATTGGAAGTGAAGAAATAGGCTATATCAATTGCAAATTGTCACAAATAATATTTTCAGGCCTTAATTTTAAGTCTGTGATGAAATTTTCTTCCTCCACAATGTAACATCAATGCTATTGAAGTTGCAGAAAGAGATGGAAGAAAGAGGAGCATTGGTGACAAAGGCCTTTAGAACTAAACATCACATATATTCACATAGCACTAAATATGTAGACACACGACGGGAATAGCAAGGAAAGATAGAATGGATTGGAAAAGAGACAAAGTGAGAATTTACATAATGTTAGTTAAATCCCATGAAAAGTTGAGTAGTGACATGAATAGAATGATTAATTTATATTAGAAGCTCCATACTTGGTTAGTGTCCCTTGTTAAAGTGCATGAAATTCCTTCCATGGATACTACAAGAGAAATGTGGCCCAAAGAAGAAATTCAAGAGAGAAATACAAGAGATGTTGGATGCAATAAAGTAGGTGACTACATGAGAGGACTTAGAGCCCAAAAAAGACAAAATTTAAAAGTATGTTGTGGAGCTAGCGAAATTGCGCACCAAGCTCTTAATGCTTTGGAGATGGATACAAATAGAGATAAAGATGTTGCTTCCATATGCCCTTGATTGCGAGATGAGGTATGAGAGAGTGTTGTCAAAGAGGTTCAAATTAATTTCCTCTTATTACAAGGACTTCCATACATATCTCACAAGACAATTACAAGTGGGAGCTCCTAATATGACCATCATGAAGTTGGTCGCATAAGGAAGTTTGTAAATAAAGTTTTTGATTGTTTATGGTAATTTTTAAATAAAGTAGAAATAAACTAGGGACAAAATGAAAAGTCATAAAGGAAGTTGAAAGGTCATGGGAGGTGAAGAGTCATCTCATTTTGTATAAATATATCCTGATGGCTAGTTAAAAAGGCATTTTAGCTTTGGACTCCATTTGAGCACCTTGTTTAGGAAACATTATACATCCTTTTGAGAAATCAAGTTATAGCTTAGTACTTCCACTATTGGATTTCATGGATGCTTCATCTAATGGTGCACTGGACATTTCAACATAATATTAAGAAGCTCATTGAGATGAGGTATCAATTTGATCCATGTATTATTGAATTTTGTGTGACTTATCTCATGATGATTCGATATTATGTGATTGTTATTTCCATATATTAAGTTAATGAACTCTTTTGTTGATTTAAACACATATCTTACTTGAAGTTGTATGTTGATCATGCTTTAATTGTCATTGTTGATTCATAACTATTTCATAAGTGATAAACGAATTCTTTCCTTCATCTATGCATGGTAATTGAAGCAGGCATATATTCTTCCTTTTTATATTCATGTCATGTTTTTAGTTACTTTTTCGTATTTTGTATCTTACTTGCATAGTATTTCATAAAGCTATTCTAAGTTATGTTTTGTTAGAAGTTATATTGGTTTTCTCACACATTGGTCATCTCATCCAAAATAAACTTCAAAGCAACATGGTGGCATTTGGGCCCACATACTAGATGGGACACATATTCCAAGCAATGTAAGGTCTAATTGGGAATTAGTGTTGGGGAGATCCCATTTTATTTGGTGGAACAATTTGACCTGTCAACAATTTTGGTGCTAGAAGGAGGAGTGCCATTGCATAGATATAATATTCCCACATTGTCATCCCAAGGTATTTGAGCATGGTAGTAATCAATCATGCTCCCCTCCCCCAAACCTTCTAGTGTGGGAACACCTTGAAATTCAAGAACCCCCTCCACATAGTCTTGAATAGTTATATTATGTTAACTCAATACAAGTTAATATATCTCAAATATTTTACCCATGAATATGCTAGGAAGCTTAGAATCACTCCAGCTACACCAATATTTCCCTATAAATGTACAAGTAGAGATCAAAAAACCTTTCGAGGAGTGTTAGTTGGTATTGTGCAAGATTTAGTTAATGCTTCTTTAGATGGCATAGTAAAATTTGTCACAAAGACATTCCAATGAAGGAAATGAAGGACCATCAACTCTAGAAAATATGGAAGCTAAAAACTTGTAAGCATTTGTAAACAGTGAAAACTTGGAAGCGTTGGTAAATGGTGAAAAAAATAAAATTGAGAGTGAAGGTTCAGACTTTAATAGAGACAAAGAAAATTTGAACAATGATGTGGCTTGCAAACAGCACCTTTCATGGATGACCAAATGGTTGCTAAATATTATGGCTTCTCTACACCCCTTGCCTCACCATCTAGAAAGTTTTCTTACAAAGTTTGATCTGAGTAAGCCCACCACTATGGAAGATGATATTAGCAACTTATACTTTTCCTTGATATTGTTGGATGTTTAATAAAAGGGTGTGGCTTGTAGGATATTCCCTTATAGATTTGCAAAAAAATTTATAGCCTGGTACCATAGTCTTTAAGAAAGATAAATTAATAAATGGGAAGATTTTAAGAACGATTTCATGGAGAAGTTCATTGAGCAGAAAACACTAGTAATTTTTTTAAAAGAGCTAAGTGCTTTGAAGATAGGAAATAAGGAAAAGGCAAAAGATTTCAATCAACATTTTAATATTATTTTGAATAATTTTCCTGCTAATGTACCACCCCTTCATTCAATAATGACTTATTATTATACCATAGCCCTACAATTTAATAATGGAATGTTTATTAAAAGGGCTCAGAAAACTACATTTGTAGAGAAATTGACTAAAGACTTAGCAGTTGAGAAAAATATGGTGTCCATTAAAGTACACAACACACAAGAATATTGTAAGCCCAGTGCTGAAAATCCCCAATCATTAATGAGTAAGCCCTCTCAAAAAGAATCTATTGATCTTGAGAGTGTAATTAAATAACTTAAGAAGTTAACAAATGAAGTATATGATTTGAATTGGGGGTACAAATGAGATTTCTTCAAGAAATAAACCCTTTAAGTCACTCTTCAAGTCTAATAAAAACACCCCATCCAAGTCCACTAAAAGTTCAAATGTTAATTTGAATGTGGAGGAGATGGGAATGGAAAAGTTTTGATCTTATCATCAAAATCACCATTTTTAAATGACTTGTCTATAATGGGTAAATTCAATGACCCTAATAATTAATAACTTGCTTGACGGACAGGCCGCCAAGGATTAGCTTAAGCAATGAAATGAAGGTCAAGAGGCTACCCAAGTAGAAGATGATACCAATACTAAGTTGCCGATGTTGATGGTGGAAGTGGTTAGAGGCAGTGAGACTCAGTCATTTCCAGGGAAGTTTTAGTTGGAGAATATCAACCTACCAACCCTCCTAAGTCTTATAATTTGATGTGGAAAGGACATCTGGATGGGCCTAGTATTGATGAGATGAAAATGACCTTTTTGAGAACAATACTCCCTTTCAATATTACTAATCAGAATCAAACCTCTCAGCCTGTAAGTGGTCAAACTTCTAATTTACCTTGGGAAATACCAATGGAAACTCTAAGACACCAAAGGCATACAATAAGCCCTCTCAATCAACGTCTTCAACTCATTCAACTAAAGACAAGAGTGTGTGGGGTAATATGGAATACAATATAGTTGAAGATATTATTAAATAACAAAAAGTATAACACTCTTTGACTTAGCTTAGATGCCTAAGAAAGGGGATTTCATTATACAAGCATTGTCACCAACAACTTCAACAAGTTGGTTGTAATTTTGAGACATAACAAGCTACTCAACCTCAATCCATAACAAGTAATGGAGCTATTATATATGTGGGAAATGTGGGAGTTAATTAGCAATCACAAGTACCCCCATTTTTGTGGACTTTTGAGATTTTTAGCTACAACATTCATAATTTCTTAGTGGATTCTTATGCATCAATAAATGCAATGACTTTGTAACAAACTCCTCCCACTTTTACCCAAGCTAACTGGTACAATGGGTTAAACATGTGATGAAGAGTTACTATGATATGATTCAACTCCCCATGTACATTTAAGGAAGTGGAATCAACACACCAAAAACCAAACTAACCTTCCTTATGGGCGATAGGACCCCAAGGGGCTAACCAACCACTATATGTTCCCATACCCTCAATTAACTTTCATTTTTACTGAAATAGAGCCCCAGTAACTCCCATGAAAATCCCTCCATGCGACTATAGTCTTTTTTGGGCAGTTTGTGCCAATGACCCTGAAATATGAGCCAATTTTTAGGGCTAGGACTCAAGCCTCTTCCCATAACTTGATGAAATTATCATAAATGACAAATAACAAGAATACAATGTCTCTAATGAAAAACTTGAATAAGGACCTTACCTGAATAATATTAGCCATGGCAAAAATTTCTTCAAATAAATCATGAACACGTAATGTACATGTCATAAATACACATCTCATCATAGGGGCCTCATACTTATATGAGTTTCGTCAATAAGGTATGATTCCCTCTAAAAATAGTTGCATTATCATCTATTAGGTCATTCATTCATTAACATTTCATTTAGTAATCGAAACAAGATGAGAGCCATAACTCAAGTCTGTCATAAACCATGCTTCTAAACAACATATAACCAGGGAAATAGCAATGATAGAACATCTATTAAACCCACATAATAACAAGCACATTTACACATAGTACACAAGACGAAACAAGATCTTATTAACATATAAAGGCCAAGCAAGTCATGGGCTTCCGTGCACCACCCAACCATAGATTGGGTTGAACCAAATCTTTCTTTCAACCTATCATCCTTGTGCCATATTCTAATCATGAATACGGGACCCAAGCTTTATACTAATCAAGGATTCCTAAGCCCAAACAAGAAACATACACTAGCAGGCTTTACTGCAATCCCATCATATACCGGTCTATAGATCACTAGGCATATATAGGCATGGATGCCTATGTATCTCTCCATCTAAACCATGAGGGAATTTTCCATCTCCACCCTCTAGGATTTACTATATATCCTACCATTTACTATTCGAGGATTCCTAGGATGAATGAGGGTATACACCATGAGCCTTTACTGCAATCCCACATTTACCTATCCAGGGATTCCTAGGCCTTATGACTTTTCCTGAGACCACCTCACTCAGTTTCGGGACAATTTGGACATCCATATCAACCAAATGAAAGAACCCCATCACACCATGGCTATTCATAAATGGAAAATCAAGGCTGAAAACCAATGTCACACTCGAAAAATACCATGCCAATGACAACAATAGAACCAAATACACACATCCATGTACCATGCATTCCAAAACTAGCAAGGAAATCATACATGCAACTTGATACCTGAAAGTAATCCCGTTGTAGTAGCTTAATCCAACTCTTTCTTTCTGATCTTTTATTTCCTTTACTTTCTTTTCGTTGCTTTCCTTTCCTTTCTCCAATGCTAGAGTTCTCCAAGAAATTCTCTAAGTGAGAGACAGAGAGAATGGAGAGAGAGCTCCACCCCAAAAATGTCAAAAGACCATGAACTGATTCGTAGAAACCTTTTTATCATGAGGCCTCTATTTTCTTCGATTTCTAATATGTTTCCTTCATTTTCCTCCTCACATGCAACCTGTGACCTTTCACCTTCCTTTTCTAGTAATTTCCTTTATTTTCATAAATAAATTGCCAATTAATGCCTCTTGCATTTTCAAATCCTTTTCCATTTCCTTTTCCAATCTCCACTTAGCCATAATAAACCAATTCAACACCCATTACGATTTTTTTCCCAACATTCAACTTAGAATACGTGTCCCATGACCTTCGTCTTATTTTTCCTTTATTAACTTTATTACAACTAGAACCAACAAGACCACTAAAAACCAAAACATACTCACCATGGAGCTTTATAAATTAGCTTGATGTAGTATTTACAATGATCAACCTACTGAAAACATGACAATCATACCATGTACTAGAGATTTATAACACAACTCATTACAATATTTACAATAAAAACCACATATACTTATGAACATATACCAAAACTCCTTTTCCTCAATAAAAAAATAACGAAGGATTCATAGCCTGCATTAGTAACAAGGAAATCCAGAGGTTCACACCTCCACCCCAAAAGTAATACTAGGATTCACCTCCTTCCAGGAAGTCCAGAATCGACTACCAAAGTCAAAGTTCGCATTCAATATCGAACACTATGATCCTTCCACTACATGTTCACTCAGTGAATAGTTACCACCTCATTGTACAAGGTCACTCTCCCAATGTGCATCTGATTCCATCTATCAATGATAATGACCAAAACCAGTTCCATCCCCTAGCCTTCCTTTCTCCACTACACAGTCCCTCGGGCAATCCGGTAACCTCCTTTCGTGTAGTCACTCACCTTCCAAGTTCACCGACATCCCCTTTCCCGAGGGATCCATCCCTTGTCAAGTTTTCCTCGCATCAAAAGGTCCAAAATCCAAGGCATATCCTTGCCTCAAAACTAGCATACCATTAATAACATGCTCATGGAAATTAATGGACACTATTAGGTACCAGTGTCCCACAATGGGCTTGCTCATGAAGTGCTTACAAGAATACTGCTTCCCATTCCAATTCCTTTCACTATTTCTTCTAATTCCCTAACAGTTAATCCAACCACCAAAACCAGGCATATAAATTCTATTAGATTCAAAATAAATTCAAATCGTACCTAATTGGTAGCTCATCAATAAGGTACACTTGTAATTTTTTTACTTTCTATCACAACAACTCAAAGTAGCTCTTTTATCAAATCGTCATGTATAAACATATCATATATGATTAAATAAAAAGGCAACCATCATAGATAAGAATCATAGATCACATGCAACCATCATAAATCAGAGTCATAGATCACATGCATAATTAAAACCAAAATAAAATACTAATACTTATCCTTCAATCAATTCTTTTCTTCTACCTTTGTTCTTTGTCCATACACAAACTGGATCACTTGCCACACCCGACAAGCACCCATTGCCTTTGCTTCTATCAACACAATGTATATGAAAACACATACATCCACACACAACATACAATGCCACACAATACAAGAAACTACACCTAGCATAAAACACATACACCTAAACCTGACATACAACACAACACCATACACACACCTACACTCGGTGTACAACATATACAATACATACACATACGCAGAGTAAAACACAACAGATACCCATGTCACGATACCATGACTACACAATGCACATATAGAATACCACATGTGCTCAACACATCATGTACGACATGCACACACTATCACATGTAAAACAATACCACATATACAACATGTGCAGAGTACCACCTGTACACAACACCACCTACACAATGTGTACAGAACATCAAATGTACATAACACCACGTGCACAATGTGTAAACAAGACCACATGTGCATAACATCACCTGCACAGTGAGTACACAACATCACATGTACACAACACCGCTTGCACAACATATACACAACACCACATGTACACATCACCACTTCCACAACATGTACATGGCACCAAATGCACACAACACCACATGTACAACATGAACACATCACCTCACGCACAAAACACCTCATGTACAACATGTATGTAGAACCACCTATGCACAACACTGCATGTACAACATGTACTCAGTACTATATATACACAACACCATAGGTACAAAGTGTACACTGCACCACATGTACACAACACCGGATATACAACATGTACGCAACACCATATATACATAATACTACATATATGACATGTACATAGCACCATATGTACCTATCACAACATATCCAACATGCACACAAAACCATACATGCACAGTACCGTGTGTGATACATTCACACAACATTATATATGCCACATGCACACAACATTAGTACTGCACATCCATAGATCACAATGACCCTAACAAGAAACCTTTCTTCTAGTGTCTTTCCACCATCCATGTGTGTTCCATCATGTTGCAGATTATACTTCTTTCACTCAGCTAATGTATCTCTCAACATAGCTTGTCCATAATGTAAACATATACATAGTATAAGCATATAATATCAATTCATATCCACATGATATTGATCTCATACATATTTCAAAGCTTCTCTTCCCACTTGATTCCTCATAATACAAGGAACCTCTTCATGCCATCCACCTACATAAGAAAGCATTCCTCCACAAGAATTATCCCTCATGACCGTGTTAGGCAGTGACATACATATACATATAAACATCAACATAAAACAATCATGATCCTCGACTATCTTGTCGGACAACAGCATGCATACATACATATATACATATGTAGACATCATCATAATCATATTCACAACATAATTACCATATACAATAAGGTCAAGGTTAAGAGAACTCCCTTTATCCATGCAACACATGGAAAACATTGAGAACAGTAGTTCCCAACAGGACCAAGGCATCTAATGCTTCAAATCTAGAAACTATGAAACCCATAATTATGTTACTTAATTATGTACTAGGTGGAGTTTATTGTAATGCTCCCCCAACCATAACTTCTTCATGATGATGAATTTTAAAAAACAGTTTCTGGGTTACCTAAATGAGGGTACTTTAAAAAATACCCACATATGAATTTTGGTAGCCATTCGGTACTTAGTCCTATAGAAACTAGCTGAATTGGCTTATGAAGAATTTCAACAATGGATCCCTTCCGTAAATGAACTTGATAACACAATCATCTCAAAATCATGTAAAATTCATCCTGAATCATTGAAAAGTCAATAAAACTAATCATAATCAACCACAAACTGTAAGATGTGTATTTGCAGCAAGTTTTGGGATTATGGTAAGAAATGAGTTAAAAGTACATGAATATAGGTTATGAACAATGGTATTATATGGTGGAAAACTGAGCATATTATAGTCCCAACATACCCCTGATGTCTGTGGATTTGAATGTCCTCATGCAAACAAATCCCTTGATCATTGACAGATTCTTGACATTGTTTTGTAGATGTTGGTTCTTGTGGAACAATATTTCTTGAATATTTGGAGGTGTTAGTTCCTATGGAGCACTATTGCTTGAATATTTGGAGGTGCTGGTTCTTGTGGAGAAGAACTCTTCACATTTAACATATCATACTAATTTACAGAACAATACAAATTGAGGACAACAAAGAGATGGATGACGAAGAGATTATGGATGAAATGAGGTGGTGCTGGAGATGGTAAGTATGTGACTAGGTGCTTGCATACTCTGCGAACGCAAGGCCAATGCTTATAGGTGGTTTCCTTTATCATTTTATGGCAGTAATGACTTCATCCTATGAATAAAATGCTTGTTATCATGGGAGGACAAGAAACTATAGAGTCTGCCTTTATTAATATGCAATAAGGATTTTCTTTTACATTGTCTTGTAATCAGAGTATAAGTCTTTTTATTATGACTAATGAATGGAATGAAAACAAAAGGATAATGGTTTATGAAAGAAAAATCCATGGAATGGAAAGTGGTTAATCATTAAGTTTCTTAAATATTCTAATGAATTCGACAATGTTAATACAAATTTACCTCGAGTTTTACCTTTGTTATTGATTTGCTTGGTGTTGTAGGATGAAGTGAAGGATAGTATTGTTAGAGTTGATGTAGCTATTGATATGATATGCTGAAGAAGGCTGAAGGATGAATTGAAGGTCCCATTCTCCTCCATGTCTAAGGAGTTGTGTGTCCCAAAACACCTAAGGAGAGGTGACTGTTGCTTCAAATGAATGGCAAAACTGCTATATAGTGGCCTTTACTAAAGTAAATATACTGTTGGAAATGAAAATGGAAATGTTGATATAAAGATCCAAACTATTGCACACCTATGTTGAGATAACAAAACCATATAGTATTCAACTACTACAAACCCATGTGAAATCCTGCATATGTGAATAAATGGTTTCGATGTCCAACATAATCAAGAATCATTGGGTTACCAACAATTGAGGAGGTTATTAACCAATTCAAGATATCCCACTTTTGATGTCAATTGGAATCAAGGCACTAAGTACATTCTACCAGCCATGAATGGATTTTTTGAAGTCAAATGGACTGCATAATTCATCCACCATGAAACATTTATGTGTTTCCTTAGTAGATGACAAGGATACCTACCATTAAGGCATGTAGGCTCTAAGGTACCTTATCTAACTCTAACCTTGATACCAAATAATGTGTTGATGTCAATGGGACATGGCTTGTTGGCAGGTGGGGGCCTTAAGGGATCCCACATCAACCAACTCAAGTATAAACATAATGACTTCAAAGATACATGATTTGAGGAACTCATACAAATTTACAAACTTTATTGGGAAATTTTCCCACCAACTACCTGGTTTTCAAGCAAAGTCCCTGTCTAGTTGCACCAGAAAAACTGGTTTTCACAAAAGGACTTATTTTTCTCTTTACTAATTCCATTTATTTTTTTATTACAATACTAAATTTCCTACTCTACTGGAGAAAATATATCCTTCTTCAAGTGAAAGGTTATTTCCAATGAATCCATGTGCTGATCAAGTACAAAGATATATTCATGCCTAGATTTCACATAGAAACTTTAGGATGTACATGAGCATGAAAATATAGTAGTTTTGAAAGATGTGCTACAAAGAGTATTTAAATATGAGAGTGACAATTTGACTGGATTGTGATCTGGAACCAATTATCGATGTAATCCTAGTGGTATTGGCCCATTTCTTCATTTTGACCACTTTGAAAGCACTCCTCGGTCATGCCAGGAAAACTTAAATAATTTCTCTCTGGAATGCATACAAGGTTGGCTAATGGGCATGGTGAAATTTCCTTGATCTCAGGTTCAGTAGGATCCCCCCATCATATTTGGTACACGATTTCTTGATATCCTTGGTAGATAGGCAAGAGGAATCAAAGGAGACTTCCAAATCCTTTTATGGTTGTGGAGAGATAGATGATTTCCTCAATGTGGTTTGGATGAACTCTTCCTAAGAGGTAGTTCTCCCAAATATTGTTAGGATTTAAGAAAGTACTTCGAGGGAAATTTCTCAAGCTCTCAATCTTTCTTTGATTTCTCCTACTGGTTGATGATCCCTATCATGCACATGGATTAGTGTATGGAGTTCTTATTAAAAATCTTAAATAGATAAGAATAAAACACACTTAAAGAAAATGCAAGAAAATAAATTATGTAATAAAAGCACCACCATGCTGCTAGGATCATGTTGTCACCAAGTTATCTATTCACATGAGTTAGGATTCTCTTCTTTTCATGAATCAATCTAAAGGAAAACACACTTGAAAAGGAAAATAAAGAAAAATGAGGCTTTGGATCCTACATTTGATTCTATGCATATGAAAAAGAAACTAGAAAATTAATTAGAGACAACCAGACATTGGAGTGACCCCAAACGAAAGCATATGTGTGGCTCTTCAATCACTTCTTACTATCTTTCTCTGCCCTCTAGTTTCGTAAAAACTAGGATCATGCAAAAAAGAAAAAAACGTGTGAAAGAAACTATGATCGAATCCCTTCAGCACCTCCCGAGTAACGACAACAAAACTTTGCCGAAATATATAGCTACGAATTCACCAACCTTTAATATCAACCGAGGCTCGTAAGATTTGAGGAAAAACATAGGTAACGCAGGATCAGACCATCTAGCCTAAAATTACATCTTATAAATTCTAGAATGTGTTACTAAATGGAGCACATAATTTTTGTTCCTAAATCAGTGTACTACATAGTAAAGATTTAGGTATAGATCCTTTGTTTCTAGTTCAAAAGCAGTCTACTGATAAACTAGGCTTAAGTAATGAAATCATGTATAAGTGAATTCACCATTACACAACTTAACTCAAACTTCTAAAAATAATAAGTTTAATCAACTGTTCTAAAATAAAACTCAAATAAACTACTTTGCTCAATCTTCCTTCACAAAACTATCCCCGAGGTCGCACCATAAATCAAAACGAAAATACAAAATCAAGAATGAAGAAGTGAATGTAGAAATAAATTGACAAAGAGGGATCTAAAAGTTTAGTTCCATGAGTCTTGTAGGGTTTAAACTATTCATAGATTCTCGTAGACTTCTCTCATAAATCTTTGTTCATCCACACAAAGATATGAAAACAAGTAAACGCAGAAATTAATTGATCATGGAGTGGCCAACAAAGTATCTAAAGTTTTAATCACATGAGCCCTCCAGTCTTACGACTGTAAGATGGATTCCCAATTAGATTGAATCTTCAAATTCCCTGCTTACTTCAAACCATTTGTTAATTATAAATGCAAGAAATACAATATAAAATATAAAAGGAAATAAATAATAAAATTCACACTTACATAACTATATTAACCCTACAAGAACAATGGGTTTAGGGGGCCCTTCCTGTCCATGTGCTGCAGGTTTAAGTTCAAAC
>APFE031406463.1:0-11726 GCA_000404065.3 Pinus taeda
TTTTATGTGGGGTGAGGCCTCCCTTTTATGTTTGAAGGTTTCCCTCTTTAAAACAATAGGATCACTTCCTCTAGCAGAAGACTTACAGCTTCTTGCGAAGTTTGGAAGAGTTCCGGGAACTGCACTAAGCGTTCCAGTGTTGGTGGCCATCCTTAAACCACCGCCTTTTTATACCAACATTTCATAGAGCAATTCAGCCTAGTGCTGCCACGCATTTTTGTACATTTTGTATTACAGCTCTCTTCCTGGACTCATACATAACCCTTCGGATTAAGGGGGGGAATGTTGGACACCTAATCCTCAATGGGTTAGTGTGGAAGCCGAATGGACAAAAGGATTCTAAGAGACCTTGGGATGTGAAACCCAACGGTCACCACATGTACTATAAATATATATCTCTTGTTAATAAAAATTGCACTCACATGATTTATCTTTCACATTTCTCTCGCTCCCCATGTGTGTTTAACATGGACAAGTCCGTTTGGGTGATGATAAACCCTATAAAATTATTGGAATGGGTAAGGTTCTTGTAAAACAATAGAATGGAAAACAATGGCTACTAAAGGAGGTAAGGCATGTTCCAGATTTGAAGAAAAATCTGATTTCAACAGGGCAGTTAGGCGGTGAAGGTTGTGTGACAACTTTCACAAATAAAGCTTGGAAGGTCACCAAAGGAGCCTTGGTAATAGCAAAAGGTGAAAAGGTTGGTACATTGTATTTATGCAATGGTATTTATAACTCTGTTAATGCTTTAGCTTCCAAAGGAGCAGATGCAGCATTATGGCATCATAGGCTCGGGCACATGAGTGAGAAGGGGATGAAGATTCTTCAATCAAGGAATTTGTTGCCAGGTTTGAAGAATGTTGATTTGGACTTCTGTGAGAATTTCATTTATGGAAAACAAAAGAGAGTCAAATTTCTCAGAGTTGGGAAAGAAAAGAAGAATGAAAAATTAGAGCTTGTGCATACAGATGTATGGGGACCTGTTCAGGTATCATCTCTCGGTGGCTCTCGTTATTATGTTACTTTTCTTGATGAGGCAACTAGAAAAACTTGGATTTATTGTATTAAGAATAAATCTGATGTATTTGATACTTTCAAGAAATGGAAAGCTTTGGTTGAGATTGAGACATGAAAGAAATTGAAGTGTCTTAGATCAAACAATGGAGGTGAATATTGCAGTAAAGAGTTTGACAAGTACTGTTCAAAACATGGAATTCACAAAGAGAAAATAGTTCCAAGAACACCACAAGGAAATGGTGTGTCAGAAAGGATGAACAGAACAATCATGGATCATGCAAGGTGCATGAGATTGCATACAGGATTGCCTTTACAGTTTTGGGAAGATGTTGTAGATATTGTTGTTTATCTAATAAACAGAGGGCCTTCAAGTTCCTTGGATGGTGGTGTTCCAGAGGAAGCATGGACAGGTAAAAAGGTAAACTACTCCTTTTCAAAGCCTTTTGGCTATGAGGCCTTTGTTCATATTGATAAAGGAAATAGAACAAAGCTTGAGGCAAAGTCAAAGAAATGTACCTTTATTGGATATGGTGTTAATGATTTTGGTTATCGCTTATATGATTATGAAAATCACAAAATCATTAGGAGCAGAGATTTAATATTCAATGAAAAGGTCTTGTATAAGAATCAGTAGCAGGAAAGGAAACAGGAAAAAGAAAACAAGGAATATGCAGTTCTTGATGAAATCACTAAAAAAGTAAAGGTGCCTGAAAATAATAATAATCAACAACCACAACAACAGCAACAGGCACCTCAAATGCCTGAAAGTGGTTTTAGAAGATCTACCAGGATAAGTAGACCCCCTGAACGATAATCTCCTTCATTATATTATTTATTGTTGACTGATACTAGTGAACCCGAATGTTATGAAGAAGCAATGCAGGTTGAAAGTAGGAAGAAGTGGGAGGTAGCCATGGAAGAAGAGATGGACTCCTTAATGCATAACCAGACTTGGGACTTATTCAGGTTTCCTGCAGGAAAAACTACAATGAATAATAAATGGGTTTATAGGCTGAAGGAAGAAGATAGAGGAAAACAGAGGTACAAAGCTAAACTTATGGTGAAGGGGTTTGCACAGAAGAATGGTATTGATTTTGATGAAATATTTTCTCCTGTTGTTAAAATTACTTCAATCAGAACTATTTTAAGTCTTGTAGCAAGTGAAGATTTGCATCTTGAGCAGTTAGATGTAAAGACAACCTTTCTCCATGGTGATTTGGAGGAAGAGATATATATGCAGTAGCCATAAGGATATGAGGTGAAAGGGAAGGAGAAACTAGTGTGCAGGTTGAAGAAGAGCTTGTATGGCTTAAAACAAGCTCCAAGGCAGTCGTATCTAAAATTTGACAAGTTTATGTGTGAACAAGGTTATACTAGATGTCAATCTGATCATTGTGTTTATCTGAAAAAGCAAAATGATGGCAGCTATATTATATTGTTATTGTTTGTAGATGACATGCTTGTTGTAGGGTCTAACATGTAGGAAATAAATGTGCTCAAAGGAAAATTTCCAAATTCATTTGCAATGAAGGATTTCATTGCTGCAAAACAAATCCTTGGTATGAGAATCACTAGAGACAGGAAAAATCACAAATTAACATTGTCTCAGAATGAGTACATACAAAAGGTGTTGAAAAGATTTAGTATGCACAATGCAAAACCAGTTAGTAAACCTTTTGCTAGCCATTTCAAACATAGTAAGGAAATGTGCCCAAAGACCTAAGAAGACATGGATTATATGTCTAAAGTTCCATATGCTTCAGCAGTTGGAAGCTTAATGTATTAAATGGTCTGCACAAGGCTTGATATTGCGCATGCAATGGGAGTTGTAAGTAGGTACATGAACAATCCAGGAAAGGAACATTGGATGGAAGTGAAATGGATTCTCAGATATTTGAAAGGTACCACAAATCAAGCATTATGCTTTGGTGGTTGAAACATTTCTCTACAGGGATATGTTGACGCAAATATGGCAGGTGACAGAGATAACAAGAGGAGCACTACAGGATATGTATTTACTATAGGTGGAACAACTGTCAGTTGGGTTTCAAAAATCCAAAGTGTTGTTGCACTTTCAACAATAGAATCAAAGTATGCTGCTGCTACAGAGGCTAGTAAAGAAATAATTTGGTTACAAAGGTTTATGGGTGAATTGGGTAAGGAGCATGATATGGGCACGTTATATAGTGATAGCCAAAGTGCCATTCAACTTGCAAAGAACTCAGCATTTCATTGCAGGACTAAACACATACAGCTTAAGTACCATTTCATACGATCAGTGTTGGAAGATGGAGAGTTGAAGCTGGAAAAGATACACACTAGCTAGAATCCTATAGATATGCTAACAAAAGTTGTAACCAGGGAGAAACTGAGAATATGAGAAACAACCAAGTCCAAAGAGGAGGCATTGTCCAGCAAATGAAGTAGTGGTGGAGTTGCTACAATCATTCTCCAAGTGGGAGATTGTTGGGTGTTGAACATGATTATTTAGAGGTCTTTGTTTCAGCCGGATGTATACACCAAGATGTTTGTACACCCCTCCACGCAGGTGGGTGCGGGGAGGAATTGGCCCCCCCGCGGCGGTTCGGGGGGGCCGGTCCCCCCCGACTGGGGGGTCCAGGGGCCAATGGTCCCCCGGCGGGGGTTTCGGGGGTAGCGCCCCCGAAGTTAAAAGAAAATGTAAAATTGCCTTGTAAAAGTATAGTAATTTCTAGTCAATCTGGGTCATTCATTAGGCGGATGATCTGACGGTAGAACTTATGTTTAGTTTAGGGTTTTTTCCCTAGAAGGCAACCCCTCTCTTAGTATGAGGGCATTGTATTGAGGCTATGTAATAGATGTGTATTCTCCGAGCGAGAAATAGAGAGGCGAGACTGTGAGAGAAAACAGAGGATATTACAGTGGATATGCTATAGGTTGTGTATCTTCATTTCGCTGGATAATAAAAAGGAAGGATTGGCTGTTCGGGGTGGATGTAGCCCAAACTGGGTGAACCACGTATATCTATGTCTCTCTGGTTTTATGCGTTTTCTGTGTTTATATTTTTGCTATATTCTATGTGTTCCATTGCTCTGTAATATATAATTTTCTAGCATGTGCACTCAGCTGTGGACTCTAGATAGGCCTCCACACACTCAGCTAAGAAGCATTTCTCTTCCTATCTAAGCACAAGAAGCAGAGTCTTCCTACCCTAGCTCCTACCCTAGACTCTTCAATCAACCCAATTCCTTATCTTAGTTCTGTCTCGTTTTATTGCTCCTTCACTAAGGCTTATTATTTATAGAATTTTCATACAATGCCATGGTTTTCCGACCATGGGTGAATATCAAAACCGACTCAAAACTTTACATAAAACAAGGGGCTAATCCCCTTTGACTCTTATTCATCTACATTCTCCACATCCACAAATCGTGGAGACTTTACATTATTTACAAAATTGTACTAAATTTTGGGTTATCTTATCCCAAAACTAACCTAAGGGGACCCCATCCCAATAGGCCCCCAACACAAAGATTGTGACTCGCCCTCGAGTCACTCTGTTGGCGCCATGATATTACTAGGTACATTATCTAGGCATGGAAGTAAGAAGCACCAAACATCACTAATGTGCAAGTAAAGGGACTGAAATAATTCTGCTTTTGTCTTTTTGTCTTTTCATGCAAAATCAAGTATGCAAACTAATTTCCTTTGGTGATGTGCCAGGTGAATTAAGGATGTTGGAGGTTGGATGGAAGGGTTAGGAGATTTTTGTATGGTGTGGGAGATGCTTGGGAGGCTTTTGGTGACTTCCTAGAGGGTTTCTCTCAATTTGGCCTCAAAACAGGCCATTTCAGGAAAACCTACATGATGTACTAGAAACCTACAAGATGATCCTATAGGAATTACAATGAACCTACAGGATACAGCTGACAGAAAAATGTGAGGTGTTGGAGGTGATGGAAGGCTTAGGTAAGGTGGTATATGGGTGTAATGGAGTGAGAAAATACCTAGAATCACTTAGAACTCAAAACCAAAGTTCGGAGATGGATGGATTTGCTAAAACAGCTTGGAGAAGTTTCCTTGTGAAATGATGAAATTGATGAGGGTTTAATGACCAAGAAAATCAAATCCAAATTGGATGAGATTTTTTTTTATTAACTAGGATGTCCTAAGTCCCTATTCCAAGTGGAATCACTCAAAAATACCTATGTTAACACATGTAAAAAAAATAAAAAAATGTTACTAGTCAAAAATCTAGAAATACGAGAACTAGTGAGCTAGTAAATCTAAAGAATTACTAACCAAATCAAGTGCAGATGCAATGGGGTATTTTTTGTTATGAACTAGAATGGTTTTTTGATCTAATGCAAGAGGAATCAATTCAATTGTAGCTCATTAGCCTGCTCTAAAAGATAGTAGAAATTTACTGTTCTTTGCTAAAAAGGAGGTCCAACAATCTAGATTTTCGAATAAGAAGACTCATCCAAGCAATTCAGTGATTCCTATGAAATTCCAAAATTTTTCCAAGGATGAAATAATGCCTGTGATCCTTCAAAAGAACCTACATCAACCATTTAACTCAATCCTACAACAAGAAATCATTAATTCTAAATGCAGAAATAGAAAGAAATAAAAACAGGAGATGCATGTGAATAGGAAATGAAAAGAGGGAAAGAAAATGATACAAAAGGGATCTGAGGTTCCTAGGATGGCCAAGTCCAAGGAAACTGAAATACCAATGGAGGAGAACAAGATTTGGAAGCTGAACATGACACCAATCTTCATTATTTTCATCAATAGAATTACATCCCTGCAAGAAAATACAATGGGGCTGCAAGAATACAAGCTCTCTCCACAATAACACTAATGAAAATTTGTCCCCCTAGCGGAAAATTTGACTTGTTACTTATACAAAATGATTAGGAATCATTCCCTATGAATGGAGGAAGCTTTCCCCACCAAAATCCCTTGATTAGTGGATCTAGGCCCCAATACTAGGAATTTGCATTAAATGGAAGGGAACAAATTCCTAGATTTTCTCAATCATTCCCTAGAGGAAAATTCGACTTGTTACTTATACAAATTGATTAATAATAATTCCCCATGGATGGAGGAATCTTTCCCCATCGAAATTTCTTGATTAGTGGATCTGCTCTCTTGATTGGTGGATCTGCTCCCTTGATTAGTGGAACACATTCCTATATTTTCTCAATCATTGGAGTTCCACAATTTGTGCCATAATTCCATAATATCTTGTTAAGTTATTATTTATTATTGATCCCCCAGTAGTAGGGAACAAGTCCCTAAATTATCTCCTCTTCCAACTCTTCATAATCTACCCAATATTCTCATAATATTCCACAACAAATAAATAATATTAGGCACAAATATTCAATTATTCATAAACCTTCCTAATGAATATATTAAAGTTAAAAATAAACTATCTAATGAAAAAACAAAGGTTTAATGTGCAGAAGGATGGTCATAGGCCTTAATTTATGTTTTAAAGGAGAGGCATGGGCCTTAATTTATCTCTAATTTAGAGGCCCATCAGTTCCTTCACTAAGACTTGCTATTTAGACTTTTCATATAATTCCATGGTCCACAGATCATTGATGAATCTCAAAACTGACTCAAAACATTACATAAAATAAGGGGCTAAGCCCCTTTGTCTCCTATTCATCTATGCGCTCCGCATCCACAAATCGTTGATACTTTACATTATTTACAAAATTGTACCAAAATTTGGGTTATCTTAACCCCAAACTAACCTAAGGGACCCCATCCCAACAGGCCCCCAACACAAAGATTGTGACTCACCCTCGAGTCACTCTGTTGGTGCTACGATATTACTACGAAGATCCTCAAGCTCCACCTGAATTACTATAACTTCAGCAGCACTCTATGTCGTTACCTATTGAACCTCCTCGATCAATTTTTTAGTGGCTGGTCCTTCTACTACCAACGTCAACATTTACTGCGTCTGTTGCGGTCCCCTAAGGTTATCTTGAATTCAAGTCGTGACCTGATAAGCCTCCTCCAACCAAGGCTGCAACATGTCCTTAAGCAAGGCCTACTTCTTCTGTGCTTCCTCTACCTGTGCTAGTAGATGTTTTGCTTCCTGTAACTTGTCAAGGTGATGTGCTAGTGCTAAGGTGCATGCAGTCGCCCCAACCTCAACATATTGGTGTTGTAGCTCCCTTACCTCTGTATTTGATGTCTGCATGTTCGAATCTTCTTGTAGATTGGTTACTAGATCCATAGCCCACTCGAACAATGTTACACATTCAGTGATTATGGCATCCAAGATAGCCATGCCTTCCTTTATTGTGAGTCTACATTGCACCCAGAACTCAGGCGGAGTCGTGGGAAACAACTTCAACTATAGTTATGCAATCTTCATGTTCAACTCAAAAGTTACTCGTCCAACTTCTACTCTGGCCTCACACACACTAATGACTAACTTTCTGATTTTGGCTTTCAGTTGTGCATCCTCCAAGATGTGAATTTAACCAACTGCCTTGCATGCCTCCACTACTGCTGACTCAAGATGTGAACTATATGCCTGAAGTGCCTCCTTTTCCTTCAGAGCCTACATTGTTTCAATGAACATTTGTTCATTGTTGACATGGTATTCACTTATGAGGTTGAGGGCACGCTGCTTCCTGGTTCTCAATTCTTCTGCCACCCTCTTATGTCGCTCGTGGAGGGTTTCATTGGAGGGCGCTGCTATATTCAGTCATATGTCCTTGATTGTACTAAGTATAATATGATCCTTGGTGGACTCTACATGAATGGACTTGTCTGGCAACAGTATAGTTCGGAGATCCAGGGTCCTTACTAGGTCTGTTGCTTGGCTTGTCTCGGGTGTCAGGCTCACTTGCTCTGTGATCGCTTGTCCAACGCCCACTTGTATTCTGCCTGTTCGGATATGCGGCTTGCATAGATGCTTCTAGACACTCCCAGTGTCTGCATATATTGCTTCTCAAACTGCTGCAACACTTCTGTCGTTGTATCCATGACTTTATCACCGATCTCATCAATAACACCTTCTATCAACACTAGGGGATGAACCTGTGTTTTATCAGATTTATGATTTTTTTGTGTTCCACCCTTCTTCTCCTTGCCATGTCTTTTCAGAATAAATGAGGTGCTCTACCCCTTATCACCTCTGTTGCCTTTTCCCAAAAGATCTTCTTCCTCTGTCTCTGGTGAAGGTGACTTATCACCTTTTTGTGACTCGCGATGTTCTTGCTCCACCTACTCCTTCGCACTCCATTCTTGCTCTATGTGAGCCTTTTATGTAGATTCCCTCTTTTTCTGTTCTACTAGGGTACATGAAATGTTCTTAGCAGCCTCCTTTCTTTTCCGCGAAGTAGAACTTTCCCCACCCGTGCCTGTTGCAACATCTAATTTTGACGGGGCATGCCACTCCATAGGCCATAACATGACAATCTCCTGCATGTCCATTTCTGACATCAATTAGGGAAACTGGTGCCATTTCTACTCTAGATCCTTCTGCTCTTGGATATAGAATCTGTGGAAGTCAGCCTTGAATGCCACGTAGGATGAAAGCTATGTGAACAAGGTTGGGGACAACCTCAGACACTAATTGATTGCCATATGGAGATCCATTTCCACAAGAATCCAAAATATATTTGTCTTTGTAATCCACGCGACATCCTTTCTATACCATAAGGAGGAAAATTGTGCTACCTCTAGTAATCCTTCCTTGAGCGGAGGAAATTGGCTATCCTCCTGCAATCTCCATGCAATGAACACAATTGGCAACAATAACCAATCATTGTGGAATAGCTTGGTTTCATCTTGGGCTTCTCGGTAGTTCGCTAGGAACTCCTGATAGAGGTACCTTGCCCAATTTAATTGTTTGCATTTCGCACACTGCACAGCGAGGGAAACCATTGGCGTCGGAACTTCATCCACATGGCATTTTCTCATATTAACCTTCGCTGCTAAAATATGGGCAGAAAATTGAACTGCCTAGTCTGTTATGGAAAGAATGGAATACCCTCGCAACTTCTTGAGGAGGCTGTAATCCTTCTTCATCCTCTCTGCAAGATCTTTCTTCGGAATCTCCCCTCTAAACTCCTTAGCTAGGTTTGCGCCTCTGTAGCGCAACCATGTGATTTTGTGAATTAGCATGTCTGTGATGGGGATAGGCTCTCCTAGCCATCAACAACCATTGTGCACCAGTGTGAAGAGCTGGCATACACATATCGTATTAATGGAGGTGTTGTTATAATGTGGCACCCAATGTAGATTGAGAAACCCTAATTTCTCGACACTGTGAACCCATTCCTTCATCTCCAATGTTGTAACATATGTTTCTTCATAATAGACCTTCCAATATTTATCCGTCGCTAAATGTGGAAAATTAGTGTGGTTTGTGAGGTCCCAATCCTCCATTTTTAACAATGGGATCCTTGTGAGCTGAGGGCCTTCAAAAGGGACCTGCGTAAGTAGTAGGGTTATGGATGCTATAATCTTCTGAGTATTCGGGTCCTTCGTAACTTTTAATTTTCCCTTCCACTGAGGGATATACCTAGGTAGCTTTGTCATGGGTTCCACTCCTTCAGCATAAATATCCTTTGTTCCTTGGAATTCTTTCACTTCCAGGTCTGCTACTCTCTTTGGTTGGTTATCTTTCTTCTTCTTTTCCTATGTGTTTGTATACTTCATTGGGGATGCATGCACCGACCCCATATTCTTCTTTTCCTTCATGGACTGTTTTGACATGGCTAGTTGGTTTTCTCTAGTAGGGGTATGCTTCGGCCTAGGTAACCTCGGCGCCATAGGCATAGTAGCCGGAGCTTCCATACTTACAACTTCCGAGGTAGCTGTGTCAGAGACAACATCGCCAACACTAACAATTTTAGCAGGACTTGATACAGACATTTTCTCAAGAATAAGGTTCTTGTTTCTATTAGGCAATTCAGCAAACATGGGGCTTGCAACTAAATATTCTAAGACAGTTTAGCTCATAGGCAACAGACATTGAAATTCACCAACAATTCTTATAGCACAAAGTGTTTTTTGTTGGACCGGAACGCGTACTTTATAGGGGGTTTTGAATTCAAATCCGATTGCTCACCCCAATTTTTGATAATAAATTTCGTTTTGGCAACAGATCTTCATAGATTGTTTCCTTAATTGCCACCACCCCACTCCACTTAACTGTCTTCTGGCCTTCAAGTTATGAATAGTAACTCCAACCATCATTTTCCTGTTGCATTGCGTAGTACCTTCCCCCATGGTGCAACTTCATGAGTGCAGCTTCATAGATTGTATCTTCATTATTTTCCGCGCAGCCTGCTTACTGTGTTGTCCTCCAAGTTGGGCAGTGTTGTGTATAGTCCTGCGCTCCCTTACAACTTCCTATAGCATTAAGACTATCCTACAACCATATAGTCATTGTGCAGGGTCCCCTGTATACAACTTCAACATGCTCCCTTTCAATCTTCCTAGGAAGGGTTCCCCATTTAGGTTCGCAAACTGCATCTCCATCTATAATTTATTTGACTATATGGCCCTAACCAATGCATCTAGAATTTACCCATAAATTTAGTGAATTTACTATCATATAAGAGGACAAGATTATTTAACATGAATGTGTGAAGCTTGATATGGTGATCATGCCACGGTTTTTCGTGTTCCTTCTGTACTTGTTGATCGAATCTTGCCAAAAATCGATACTCTTCAAGCTCCATCAGTTGTTCGATCCATTCCTCCAAGGCCTTGTGATCCACCTTATCCATTAGAGCTGTTATGCACAGACTAGGCACAATGTACTCCATCGGCATTACGACTTCAACCCCATATAATAATCTGAATGATATTTTCCCTATCAGCTTCTTACAAGTAGTCCTATAAGAACCACAATACCACAAGTACATGCACATCCTAGTCATTCCACTGTGCGTTGCAGATCTTTGTCAGTGTGTTCTCCAAAATATTATTAAAGGCTTCAATAGTTTCATTTTCCTGTGGATTATATGGTGTACACTTCTGGTGGTAGACCAATAATTCCTTAGTTAATGCATTGATCGTTTTGTTCAGAAAGTGTGTACCCATGTCTCTCATCAACACTTTCAGGCAACCAAATCTGGTTAATACATACTAAAACAAGAACATTGTTTCCGTAGCCCCTGTACTATCTTTAACTGGTTGTGCCTCTGCCCATCTGGTTAGATATTTCATCGTGGTGATAATATAGCGTGCACCCCTTTTCTTTCGAGGGGGCTGGATTGGCCCAACAAAATCGATCACCACTTCTCAAAGGGCTGCCAAGATACCTAAGGATGTAGTGGTAACTCATCTCTTCGCGATGGTTTTCCAGTTCTTTGACATGCAACGCACACCTTACAATACAACTTGGAATCCTTGTGTAATGTTGGCCACCATAGACCTACACACAAAATCTTCTACGTAGTTGCCTTGCTTTCATAATGGCCTCCTACAACTCCCCCATGAGATTCAACGAGAATGTTATCCCGCTCAAAGTCTTGCACATATCTTCGCAATATTTCATCTGCACCCATGTTATACAAATGTCCCACAATAACTAAAAAATCAGTTGCACACACTACTAATTCCTTCTTCTTTTGGCTTGTATATCCTTTCGGTGCCATCCCCGTATTCAAGAAGTGAATAATGTCTCGAAAATGGTCATTTGCTACATGCACCACAAAGAGTTGCACATTTGGAAA